>JAPYZK010004415.1:0-11967 GCA_030522785.1 Platygaster equestris
GTTAAGAATTCTTGATAAGATTGAAAAATCGCTCAAAACATTTCAATTTTTCCGTTATCGATTTGTTTACGTTCCGTGTTTTTGTTTCGGTTTTTCGTGCGTTTATCGTAGAAATTAGGAAAAAATTACGTCCGAAAAAGCGAAACGTGTGTTTTCACATTTTTGTCAGTAGGACATTTAACTTTATTGTATTTTTCTACAAATTGAAGAATCATTGAAATATTTAAACACCAATTTTTGGAGTTGTAGTTTTTGGGAAACTTTCAGAATTAATTGAATAAAACTTCAGCATTTTTGAAAATACAACAATAAATTCGACGAATTCGGTTGTTTTGTACTTTGATTGTTTTTATATTGAAAACATAAAATTATCAAATCAAGAAATATATGTGTATATATTTACAAAATTTTATTATTTCGTTGATTTTAATTATGTAATAAATAACTTTAATTACAATTATTATATTTTATTCTATCATAATTAATGATAACATGACTTTTTTCAGACAATCAATTATTCCGATTGTGGAATAACACAAACGAAACATTCAATATGACTTTGGATGATTTTTATGAAGACCTCTCCAAAAGCAAAGAAGAGCGCGAAATCTTCATCTGCAACCAGGGAAAAATCACCTACAGATACACGGAAGAAGAACTGAAGAGAATGAAAGTGCCACCCACCGAAAATAATTGCCGAGTCAAAAACCTCCAAAGACCGCAATTAAAAGAAACATCAAAAAATCGCGTTATTCCTCAAAGAACTACCACCACTCGCCGTGTCGGCGCACCACTATGCGATCGCGAAAACTCGGCACCAGCGGAAAAAAGGCAAAAACTCGAAATAAAAAAAGAGCCGACAGTTTTACACCTCCCTCGAAAAATTTCGACATCGAACAAGACAATTGCGATGAAAAAAAAGTCAGAACCACTGAAAAAACCAGTTGTGCCTCCGAGACCGAAACAAGCGAAAACTTTGGAAAACAACGTCATTCGAGCAAAATCTACGGTTGATGAAAAAACGCAGAAAAATTTGGAGCCTCCAAAATGGCGTAAAGTCGAGAATTCGAAAGACAAGAAAAGTGGGGAATTTGTGGGAGTCGAGAAAAAGACGGATGATCAAATTTTGTTAGACCTGAATTCCTCGAAAAATAGTGAAATGAAATGGAAAAAGCTCGCTGAGGAACGAGAGAAGCAAATTGTTGATTTGAACAAGAAAATTGAAAGTTTGAGCGATGAAATCAATAATCTTATGGAGCAGTTGGAATACGAAAATTTGGAGAACAAGAAGATCAGAGAGGATATGCACGTTGAGCTTGAGAGGAAATGTGATACGATGTCGGAATTCACTAAAGCTCTCGAGGGTTTTCAGATTGAACACGGTGTGTTGCTGAAAACTTTGGAAAGAAACGAGAAAATGATTAAGGCGAAAGATGAAGAAATTGGTAAGGAGTTTTTTAGGAGAAAAAATTTCAAAATTTTAGAAATTGGTAAAAGTTGCTGATCTTTTCGGAAATTTTCGAGATGATGTGAAAATAATGAAAATTATTGAAAATTATGATTTTTGAAACAATTTTGTAAATATTTCTTAACAGTTCGAAAATTTCTGTCAAAACTTTGTACCTACATTTTCGAGATTTTGATTTAAAGGAGATTTTTATATTTTGAACTGTTCATATTTTGAGTATAAATTTTTATGTAAAATTGAAAAAAAAATGATTTAATCAAGCCTAATTGATTTAATTTGATTTAGAATTAATTAAAGAAAATAAATAATAATACAATTTAAAATTTTGACATAAGTCCCAATTTCAGCAATTCTCAACTTTTTAAATTATTTGTATCAAAATTCACAAAGTTCAAAACTTGCAAATAAGAGTTTATAAACTTCAATTTTTTTTTTTTTTTTTTTAATGTTAGATCTTGTTTGAGTTGGTTTATTCAACTGGGAAAATCACAAATTTTTGGGATTCAAGTTTGAAATGTTGTACTTGAAAACGCATAATTATCACGAAATTGAAAATTTTCTTGCAAAATCGATGCTACAATTTATATTAAATATACATACAATTCACTTAATTAAAAATTTTCTACTCTTTGTTACAGGAGACCGTGACCTGGAAGTAGCCCAAGCCTGGTGTATAGCAGAAGAAGAAATCGTTAAAGAACGTACAAAATCTAAGGCCCTCGAAAATGACCTGTTAAAAATTTCCAAAGAAAAACAACGTTTAGCATCAAGGCTCCAGATCTTAGAAGGAAGGCTGAAACGTCTGAAAAAAATCATCCGGATGCTCATGGCAAAGGTAATTTCCCAATCAATTTATTTTCCACTACAAAATTTCCAAACTTTTCCGAATTTTTCAGGCCAAGAAAAATTCCGAGAAAACCGATCGGAAAATGCGCCCGAAACATCTCCAAGTCAAAAAAGAGAACCCAGCACCCACTCGTCGTACAAAAAAAATGGATAAACCGATTGCAGAAATGGTCGCAATGTTTGAAAACAATCCTCCTCAGGAACCAATTACCCCTGAGGAAGCAATCATTGAAAAATGCATCAATTGGTCCATGGATGATGAGTCAGTACTTGCTTCCAATGGTCTCACTGGAATTTGCGAAAAGAACGATGAATATTGCAGGATATTCGACTCTCCGAAAAAAGTTCCGACTTCTGAAAACAAGGAAAATGTGCCAGTTCCAGAAGAAAATGTTCATAGAGAATACATGGATTTCAGTGACGATTTTTTTGTCGACCCCACTGATTTGATTGGACATGAAATTCAGCATGATGATAATGCTACAAAATACCATACTCTGGAAGATGTTGATCGGATCATTGACCAAAAAATAGCCGAAGTTTTGGAAATGCAGAAGCAAAATATTTCGGAGGAAAAAAATATCTTGGAGGAAGATGTTGACACCTTATCGGAGATGCTGAATGAATTATACGACGAATGTAGCGGTTTGGCGAAAGATCACAAAGAGTACGAGATGCTGAACACAATTTTGTCTCTGACGGAATATAACTTGCAAGATATTCAAGGTGAACATAAAGTTCATTGATTTTGTATCACTTTTTGATGTTATTTTGTTGTCAATTTTTTGTAATTTTTACAGAAACCACTTACTACACCATGTCGACATTGGATTATGAGGCTAGAACAACTCAAGTTTTGACGCAGAAAAAACTCATTGCCACGAAATCGCTTACTCATCCGTGTGTTGAGTCGCCTTTGAGTAAGAATCAGTTTTTACTTGAGATGAAATTAATCAAATGTAAGGAGAAACTGAATTTTGGTGAAAAATTGAATCACTGAAAGTTCAAAATTTTTTTATTCGAACTTGAAAAGCTGTTCAAGTTTAAATTTGAACAGAAATTTTGGACAGAATTTTCAGATTCCATGATTTTTAGATTTGTATATTATACATATATAATTTTTGGAAATTGAATTATGAGTACTCAAAATTATTTCATACTTATAAAATTGAACAATAATCTTTTCCCGAAAATGTCAAGTTTCAATTTTTTGATTTTCAAACAAAAAACAATAATAATAATAATAATAATGTAATATAAAATGTTCATAATTTTTGATGCGTTTAGAAAATTTGAATTCAAATTACATATTCAAAATTACATTATAAATAATTTCTGATATATATACATATATATATCGATGATTCAATTTCTTAAATTTGCAAAAAAAAATTTTTGAACTTATATATATAGAGTTTTTTCCAAACTTTGCATGAATTTTCTACACACATTTACAATTGACTCTTGTTTACACACAGTTTTACAAGTATGCGCATTTACTTTTAAATTCACATACTTGGCAAATTGCATTTATAATTTTTATATAGAAATGTTTTTTGATGCATACCAAAATTCCAACATTTTTGAAATCGTCACTTATTATTTTATTTTAAAAATTGTAAAAATGTGGAGAATCAAATTTTTTAATTTAAACTTGAAAAGCTATTCAAGTTTAAATTTGGGATAAATTCAGTTGGAAATTTGAAAATTTTAATGTCGAGATGCTAAAATTTTCAAGTTGAGCAAACCAAAAATCCAAGTATACCTTTTTTTAAATTCAGAAATTCAGAAATTAAGAAAGTCAAAATTTAACAATCACTCATTCAAAATTCAACAATTTCTTAATTTTTTTAGAATCCCACCACCTCGGTATTTCACCAAAGTCGAAAAATACCCTGAATAAAATAAATAACCCTTTTTTCTTTCCCAACAGGAAAAAAAGAAAGAGAACTGAACGCCAAACTCGAGCGATGCGAAAAAGCCTTACAGTCTCTCCAGTTAAAATCTAAAAAAACAGAAGAGACCCAGAAATACGCCCAAAGCACAAAGGCCGAAAAAATCCAGGAGACCAAAACTGACGAGAAACTCGAAATTTCGAGTCCAGAGGAAGTGCCCATTTTCCAAAAATCTCATATTCGCAAAGTAGATCTCAGAAAAATTCGCCGAAGAGAAAATTTTGACTCGAACAGAGCTATTCTCAACGAATCAGAATTACCGCACTCGGTTTGCGATTGCAAATACCTGCGTGAGCAACTTCAGAACTTGAAAGCTGAAATAAAATCTAAGGACGAAGCTTTGGTGTTTTTGGCAATATCGGCTCCCAACAATCTTTGCGATGGAATTGGAATGCCAGTTGCTGACAAACCAGACCTGGTAATTTAAAATTATCAAAGCACAAAAATATTTGAACGAAAAAATCACATTCTCAGTTTTATGAATGAAGGTGAATGAGGCATTCCAAAGCGTTCTCCAGTACAATGAAGCCTTTACATCAGAAGTTTTGAATGAAGAGGCCTTGCAATGAAAGAAGAAGACAACTACATGACTCACTTCTTGTACAAATTTGGCAAGTGGTTCGAAACTATGGCAGAACTTTAAGCTTTTGCAATTAATCAAGCGAAGATAATTATTATATTATTTTTATATTCTGTAAATATGTATTAAGTGGTGAACATGATTGGCTGGTAATTAAACGTGCAGAAGAAATATTGTAACTCTTCAATTACTGAGTTCATAAAGTCCAACGAATTTCTAATAAAAATTGATCAATTCTAAAATTCGCAACCAATTTTCCAAAAGCGTCTCGTTATGTAAAAATTGGGCGAGCTAAAAAACCTCAGAGTATTGTAAATTATAAATAATTCGTTTATTGAAATTAATATAAACAAAATGTTCAACGACGATATGAATGTTTTCTGGAATAAATTAAACGCCCGCAGAAACACATTTCTTTCCAAAAATAATAGCGAGCTTGATGCATTTCGCGCGAAAGCAGCATTGCCACGATAACCTAGGGCGCCAAAACTAATGCGTGCAGTATTCCTCTCGGGATTAAAAATATGTTGCTTCTTTCCCTATTAGGATATATAAATATTTTTATATACAAATATAATCGAGTACATCCTTACACAACCCATTGCTTTTGTTCGTGTATACAAATCGGACGAAAAGACAAACAAATGGAATGTCGTAATGGCAGAAAAGTGCATTGAAACAATCAGTGAAAAACTATTCTCCTATCTAGTAACAGCTGAAATCGTGGACCTTGTTCGATGTTTTTACCCCACTTCGTTAATAGGTACGTTTCAATGATTTGCCGCTTTTTCCAGCAACAACGAATCTTCGTATTTACAATTTGACGAAATCTACACACAATTTTTTACTCTCCCTTCGATCACAGATTGCACATGCATCATTTGCACTCATTTTTTTACCACGCACACAAACACGCACAAATTCTTTGGTTGAAATACACGACGTGGAATATTACACGACAGACGAAGGATGTTCAGCTTTTCAACTAATTTGACAAAACCGCATTAAATGTACCTAAAATGTGATTGAAACTTCTAGAATTCCATTATCACTCCCTATTCACACGCCCCTTTTTCACAAAACACAACCCAATCATAAAAAATGGAAAAATTTGTTCGAGACCGGTACAAACAATTCACATTTTTACAAACAATACATCGTGACGCTAAATTATACAAATGGAAGACAACGTGTACACTTGATATATTTTTACATCAACTCATATTGCGAAACATCCCGAGTCCAACAAAAAACAATCGAATTTTCACAAAATTTCGACTCATCCGAGCATTTGGGATTCTGCAATTAATAATGTACATTTTTGCTCACGTTTTCCGAACAACCTTTTTTCTTGGTCAGTAAATTTGGACACGCCGAATAATTCTTACATTTTACGTCCTTGAATTATTCGTGTTGCTAATGAGTTTTTCCCAACTTTTCGTTGTCGTACACCAGCTGGCAGTAACGTGAAGATTTTCAATCTCTTCACAGCTTGTCTTTCTTGTGTTCCTTTTCTTCGGCAGTTTCTTCGCGCGCGGCGTTGATCACCCTCAACATGAATATCGCCAGAACCTTGTCCATGGGGTCCATGAAGCCTCGCTGGATCCATTTGGGAATGGTGGTGCGAGCGTGGGAAAAACCCAGTTTTTGTAGTATGTAATCGATGCCGTAAGGCTCGATGCTTTTTCCAGCCCACGAAAGTAATCTGTAATTTTTAAATATGATTAGGAAATCACATTTAATATTTTCATGTGTAAGGGCATACTTTTTCAGTATTGTTAAAACTTTCGTCAAATTTTACATGTTTCTTATTAAATTTCATACAAGTTCTGGAATTTTGCCAACATTTCAGACAACTGTATGAACCTCCAAAATCTTCAAATTATTTGGGTAATTTCTGTACGACTGATTGTTTAAAAAATACATTTGGGCGATATCGTAAAAATCTCGGAAAGTTCGCAATAAACGATCGAGTTATAATTACCTCACAGTCGGTTCCAGATGCCACGTTTTGCATCTGTAAGACCGCCAGTCTTTGATAAACAAATCCGCCGCGTCGAATTTGTCCTGTTTCTTCTTGCGCTCGTCTTCATTAATCACAGTAACGGTTGGCAAATTCGAGGGTCCTGCACTCGAGCTCGCGGAATTCGCAGCGGTGTTCACTCTTCGCTCTTGAGCATCTGGACTGTTTGCTCTTGCCATCGCACTTTGTTGCATTAATTGCTTCGAAAAGAAAACAAAAATCAAATTAAAACTGATGCGTTTTCGAGATCCCAAACTATTCAATTTCGTGTATCAACTTCTCTATTTTCAAAATGAATTCCTATTAGTACGATATTCGATTTAGAAATTTCCAACATTTACATTTGCCTTAATGCCACACACAAAATTTTTTTATCCTAAAAAGTGGAAAAAGTGCGTACTTGTTATTATTCCACTAGTTCGCAAAGTTTTTTCACACATGCCATACATCGTAGGGTCAAATAAAAATCGCAACTATTGCAATAATTGAACGTTCGATCATTTTTCAACTAGCTGCGAAATGTACAATTCTTACACTTACCACTCTTTCTTTTTCTTTCACGTAAGAAGTAATGAGATCGTGTAAGAAGAAAAAGGCTTCGGCGTCTACGGTGACGAAAATGTGATCTTCGAATTCTGTGATGAAACTGCACTCCACGAGAGGTTTTTCGCCTGTATCGATGAAAAAATGAATAAATGTCTCGACAAAAAACAATTAATTAATGGCCTAATTTGATTATTAAAACTATTCAGGATTTCCGTAATTTATAAAAGCTTTCAAAACTTACTATTTCAAAGCAAAAACAATATCTTTCAAAAATTTTCAGCATTTCTCAACTTTTTTCAATCAATTTTTGTTTGTTTTTAGAAATATTAAACAATTTCATGAATCGGGGAGAAAATCGTAAAATATATCAACTTTCGTGTTCCCGAGGAGTTTCTAAAATGTGCATACGTCCAAAAAATTCTAAAAACAGGCCCCGAATAAAAAAAACACTCTAACTCGCTTACTAAATAAATTCAATATTTTTTTGTCTAAATCCGTGCATCTAAAATGCTAGCCCTATTTTTGAACTAAACTATAGAAATTCTTGATAACAATGCCATTAGCAAATGTTCGTCATTATTTTTTACTCACTGTGTAACAAATGTTTTGGCATCCCTAAAATACACAAAGTTGCAGAATTTCATTCGACTTTTTCATCACTACACTGAATAATTTCTCAAAAACTTTTTCTGACATATTATTTCACTACAAAAACAACATTTCAAAATTTAAGTCCCGAAAAATAGCATAGCTCCATTTTTTCTTGCCTTCAAAATAGATTAGACGAGAACAAAAACAGTTTACAATTGATGATAATTCTCGTAATGTTACAATTTTGTGAATAAACACCGAATATTAAGAACTTACAATAAATAAACAAAATACATGTAAAAAATTACCCGCGACATCCGGAGTCCTGGAAGTTTGCAAATGCTCCGTTTTCAAATGCAATTGCAACGACGGCAACGCAAATATGACTTCCCGCGTGTGAGCGTGATCCTGCAGTTTTCCGGAAGAAGACAAACAGGCTTTTCCTCTGGAAGATGTTGTGTTGCTTTCTGGAGTGCTGTCCAGTCTTTCTCTTTCAATGCAAGGAAAACGATCCACGGCTGCATGATAAATATTTACAATCATTATCGAATTTAAACATTTTAAGCAACTTTTCGATCGTTATGTTTTTTTTTTCAATACTCTTTACATTTTTCGCAATTTTAGATCGAACTATTGGTATGCAAGGTCATTTAATTACTCTACTTAAGTAGATACAAATTTCTACCAAAAACGAATTACCGATTTCACTACTTTGAAAAGCGTTTTTTCGAATAACTTTCCTATTATTATGATTTTTTTTACTTTTTACTTTTTTCATAATTTTAAATCGAACTATCCTATTTTTTAGACTATAAGGAGTCACTTTGGTAGCTCTAATAAGAGAAAAATTTAGAAAAAAACGAACCATCAATTTCGCTACTCGCAAAAGCATAATGGAACCATTCTTGCAAAGTCTTGAATTGCGGTGGGAAAATCACGGTCCTGCTGAGTTTGCAAACCGTGGCCATTGAATGATGGCGAGCGTGTTGTTCTTGTTGCTGACCAAGACTAACGGTCAATGTTTGGACCACGTGAACGTCGCATGTATTCGGGGCTAAAATTGAAAACATTTTTTATTATTGTACATTTTCAAATAAGAACTTCAATTGTATCAGAAAATAAATAAAGAAATAGACGAAAAAGTAATGAATAAATAATATTTTTTAATGTCGACAATTTTTTTTATATATACGAGGCATTTTTGATATTTTTGACAAATTTTCTAATAAAATTCACATATTCAACAATATTATTCTGAAATTCCAATAATTCGAAAAAGTTTTTCAAAAATCTTTAAATTTATACTTTTGCCAATTTTCTTCGTATCTTTAAAACTGAATAAAATATTTCGTCATCATCAAATTTCGAACAATGCTTTTAAATAACGTTGTAAATTTTCAAGTGTTTGAAAATCCGAAAGTTTTCTGAATTTCAAAAACCCTCGTACACAATGTGCGTATGTTGCATACTACTAAAAAATACAAATAAATGTTCAAAATATTCGTATAAATGATATTTTTTAATTTCGACAATTTTTTTTCATACACATGGGAAATTTTTAATACTTCTGGCAAATTTTTTAATACAATTCAAATATTCAAAAATATTATTCTGAAATTCGAGTAATTAGAAAAAGTTTTTCAAAAATCTTTAAATTTGTACTTTTTCCAATTTTCTTCGTATCTTTCAAACTGAATAAAATATTTCGAATATTTTGAACATTTTTTTGTATTTTTTATAATTAAAAATAAAGAAATCTAAAATAATAAAGAATTCCTGAAATATAATAAAATTTTCGGAAATCATAATGTTCAGAGTTACAAAGGATATTAAATTTCGACAACGAAAATCAACCTACATTCGACACTGGGCACTTCTTGAGCTTCCGTGGAAAAACTTATGCAAGGCTCTTTCATGGAAAAAAGGGCCCAACTTTTGCTCTTGAAGTTAATCCCATGGAAGCAGGCAAGGCTTATATTGGAGCCGTGAAGTTCCATTGTACCACCGAGCACTGTGCCGCTCGAGGGAAGAGAGAATCTCAGACCAGCCAATCTGAGGCCGGCGACTTGCATCAGGACCCGCTGCCAATGACGATGATGACGGGCGTCCGAAAGCGCGGACTGGTTCAAGACCCAAGGACCTTGAAAAAACAAAATTTTTCAGTCGTATGCTCATATAACCACAATATATGTATTTACTACAATAGTGAAATGTCCAAGAAACAGCTCAAAAATAATTCGACAGATGATGATTAAATTTAAGTAATGTTAAATGCACAATAAAATTGATACAAAGACAAATCCATGTCTTTCGATATTCCTAGTCAGTTTTGTTATTAATTGGCAATTGAAATTGTTTTTGCAAGAAAAAAAAATCCACCGAGCCGGGGATCGAACCCAGGACCTCCCAATTTCACGTCGGGTGCTTTAATTGCAATAGGGAGGTCCTGGGTTCGATTCGGGTGATTTACTTGGAATAGGGAGGTCCTGGGTTCGATTCCCAGCTCGGTGGATTTTTTTGTTCTTGCAAAAACCATTTCAATTGCTAATTAATAACAAAACTGACTGGAAATATCGAAAAACATGGATTTTTCTTTGTATCAACAACCAAGTGATAAAGATGTTTTCAAATAAAATTGATCACGAAACTACTAATTTTGATAAATTATGAGTACATAAAATAATGCATAATTCATATAATAAAAACCACATTAATTTCTGATCACCTTCGCCAGTTTTCTTTTTCTGCTGCCTTTTCTTGAAACTACTACTATTATTAAGTTTTTGATGGCGTGAAGTTTGCAAAGATGTGAAGACGCGTTTGCTGCTCTTGAACTGTTGGTTGAAAAATTCTTCGAGTTTGTAAAACATTTTCATGAGATCGGTACTCGTCGATTTGCTGATCATGACTTGTAATTGATCCCAGCCGAGGTCACCGTGAATGAAAATCACCGCCGGTCTGTAAGAATATTTACAAATTGTTAATTCAAAATGTAACTGCAAAATCACGATTACGTCAATTTTCATTATTGCTACAATTTTTATCACCAAAGTATCTTACGCCCAGAATAATCAAATAAAAATGTCCAGTTCCCCAATAAATTCTCTCCAAAATTTCGGAAATTCATCGAAAGTTAACAAAATATTTATAAAAATTTTGAATCACTTCACCTTACGAAATCAATCGAAAGTGTGAAACTTTCTTAAAAATTTCTAGTGATTTCAATGAATCCACTAAATTTAAATTAACATTAACTAAAAACGAACAAGAAAAATTTTTTTCCGACTCGTGAGGCGACTTAACTAAATGACCCGTACCTGGCGAAAGTGAGGGAGAGAGGGGGCAGAGTTCCTATGAACAGATAATTTGGCCAACCCGGTGCGAATGTTTGATTGGCTACCTCTGAAGCTGGGTCCAAAATGGCGGCCCCTATAGGAAGCAAATGTACACAGACGAATGTATGCATGTGTACCGCCGCCATTGTGGACCCAGCGATGACATGTACACACAGTGGCGGAGAGGGGGGGGGGGGGCAACCGTGGCAGTTTGCCCCGGGCCCCGTCGACAAGGGGGCCCCCAACCGTTTAATGACGGTTTTTTGAAAAATTCACTGCTTCAATAGAACACGAAGAAATCATCGGAGAGTTCAGCGAAAAAAAAGCAAGAAAAAAAATTTTTTGAAGATTTTTCATCTGCTTTCACTTTCATCATAAAAAAATTTTTTTTTAAATTCCCTGACCATGTATACTTAATTTTTTACCTCTGAATTAAACAAGTTTTTCGAATTCAAATTGACCAATAAACCCTTCGTTACCGTGAATGTATTTCATAACAATTTTTCAGAAAATTACTTTAAACTTCCAGGGGGGGGGGGGGGGGGGCCAAAATTTTTGTGCCCCCGGCCCCCCGAAAAGCTCTGTCCCCCCCTGTGGACACCAACCTCCACAGATAGCCAACC
>JAPYZK010004416.1:0-10465 GCA_030522785.1 Platygaster equestris
AAACTTCTAGGCTAAAAACTTCCCAAATTCCCGGAACTTAGAAAATTTAAACACTCGTATAACGTTTGAAAAAAGTTAGTTTGCAATTTTATGGCATTTTCAAAAACTGCAGTATTCCAAAACTTCTGAAACTTTCAGAACCTTAAACTTCGAAACTTCAAAAATTTCCGAAAGTTCAAAATTATACAACTTACGACATTCTCGAAGCTTGAAAAGTTTTAAAATATTACAACGCAAACTTTAAAACGTCTAGAAATAACAGAATTTGTCTGAATTATTTAAAGCATGAAAATCCAAAAACTACAACAATTCCGAAACTTCCAGGCTTCAGAAATCCAAGATACATTAAAACAAAATTTCAAAATTCCTCAAATTTCCAGAGCTCCAAAAATTATGGAATTCAACATAGTCAAAACTTTGAAATACTTCAAAATCGAAAAATCCTCCAACATTCTTGACACCTTCAAAGTTCTGAAACATCCAAAATTTCAAAAATTCCAGAATTTCATAAGTATTCAAAACTTCGAAACTCTAAAACTGCAAAAATTACCAAAGCAACAAAAGTTCAACAACCCATTCATTTTCCTTCAACCCGCACAAAAAACCTGCCCAATACAACAAAGACTCAAAATAGTAATCGACCTCCCCAAATCCTTTTGATTTAAAAAACTGTAAAAATTTCATAAAACTCCTCTGAACCCAAAACGTGACTACCAATTCCAATAAAATACCCCCATAATTTCAAACTCCAGCGCATCTCAAATCAATAAAACCTCATCGATGGAAAACACTATAATCAATCACCAAAGAAATTTATTTGCAATGCAAACCGTCAGGAGCGCGAAAAAAAAGCGTGCACGCGAAACAGGTCATTAGATACCCAGCGCCTATGATTATTGTAAGCTCGGAGAAAAATCGCATTGATCGTAATTGAATTTTTTTCTCTTCACCCGAGCGTTAATTAATTAGCCGCGGCATAGGAAATCCCGGTAAAAATAGAGAACCTGGAGCGAGATAAGGATTTTTTGTTCAGCGAGCGTCTAAGCGTGCTATTCGACACCTGAGAGAAAGAGCTCACGCAACTCTAATTACGTTCGTGATAGTGTCAGCAACCGAATAAACGCGAGGGCTTAGAAATATTTATTTTCCAGCCGCGTGTTTATTCATTGCGCGTTTTATTATTCGCGAGTTGCTGGCAAATTTCACGAGGTAATTAGAAATTGAGGTTTATCGACATAATCGAGATGGAAGATTCGACGTGACCTAATTTTTTAATTACGGAAAGATAATTAGTCCATAATTAATTTCAGATCTAGTCCGTGGTGGAAAATGGATGCATTATCAGTTGATTTTTACACATGATAAAATTTGGCTTAACTGCAATTTTCTATGAAGTGTTTCGGAACAATTCACCGTTTCTCCGCTACTGTTCGTGTATCCATACATTAATGACCGTAATTACGAATGATTAATTGAACGACCAACGAATTTTTCACGAGCGTAATGATTTCCCGGGGTAATAAAAGGGAGCGCTGTTTTTTCCGCGTTTAATTAAGACGGTAATGAAAGGCGATCATCTATTCTGGTCAGATAAGTGCGCGGTTGCGAGACCATTTCCCTGGCATCTTAATGACGAAAGGGTGATACCGGGAATCAATTTGCGAGCGGGTCGCGTGCACGTTCGCGAAGCATATGCCCGGGCTTTGTCGAGGGGCCAGCTCTGACGTGTCAATGAATGCGCTGTCGAAGTTTCTTCGGGATAATGACTCCATTACAGTTTTTTTACTTGCAAAAATGGGCGAAATTGAAATTCTTCAGCCAAAATTCTCCTGCCTTCATTGTAGACTCGAATAAATTAACCCATGACATTCGATGTTCAGAAATCACAGTTTTTACGCTACATTTTACTCTACATTGTCGAATGGTGCATATGGAAAAAAACAGTATGGTTGCCCCAACTATATGAATAGCAAAATTTGCGCCAACCATGCCTATGGTTCGTACAACCATATATGAAGTATTCACACACCACTGACTTTTATGGAATGATTTAATACTTTCATAATGTTTGCTTGCACCGACCATAAATATGGTTATGGTAACCATACTTTTTTTTCTGTGTGGATCCGAGTATTTAGTGTTGAGGTCCAGAAAGAAATTATTTCTTCGATATTGCACGAAGAAAAGAATGGGGCTGCCACAACCATACAAATATTAACGTTTGTGCAAACCATTTTCGTGGTTGGTGCAACCAAAATGTAAGTTACTGTAATCTCAAATAAAAGTTATGTTGTCACAATACAGTGAATGGTCGATAGATACCTTGGATATAGTTGTACTAACCATATAATATATAGTTGGCGTGAATGTTACGATTTATATGGTTAGAGTAACCATAATTTTTTCTCCCTGCAAATTGTCTTCAATTCTGTCCAATTTGAATCATTTTCCAAAATTTTCATACTGAAGAATTTTTTCGAAATTCACAAATTTCGTAAATCGAGAATTCGATTATAAATCCTCTGAAATCTGAATGTTCTGAAATCGAAAAGGTCCTAAAATTCTGAACATCCATCTCCCTTGAGGAACTCACTATCAATTTTTATAAATCTTCGCCGTAAATGTTCCCAAACCATAAGAAATCCACTTATCCCACTGTTTCGTGCACCCCCATTGTTTTTATGATTCCTTTTGTCGAGGTGTACGTTCTCGAGCGCCCGAGGAAAAATGCTCTCGCGGGAGCCGCGCCGAGGCGACGGATATTAAAAGCGCGTCGAGCGATGCTGCGAGTAAACTGCGCGATGGCGTGTTGCCCCGGGCCATCTAATAAGCCCGCTGGTGTACATCCGAAATAACATGCAATTAAATTGAATTGCAGCGTTCGGGCCCAGATCGAAATGCCCGGCCAAGATGGCCGCGCGCACGCTCGTGTTTCTGCCTCCGAATTTCGCTGCGAGCGCATTTCACGAAAATTCGGGCGCCGGGTTTTTTTACTTTCTCGGATTTTATCGCAGCCGAATATTTCGAATATTTTCTCCCCTTTTTGATCTTATTTCCCAATATTGAGGATTATTGTTGGATGACCGACATTTCTGACTTCTGACCCCCCCCCCTCCCCTCAATCTCACGTAAGGACTCGTGAAAAATTCATAATTTGGAAAAATTTATTGATTTTGTACAAGTGCAAGAAAAGAGGTAGCAATGAGAAGCAACAAATTAAAACAGTGACAAAAAATGACAGTTGTTATCCTAATTTTTGGATGTGGTGGTAAAATTTCGGCATTCATTATTTTTAACAAATTTCTCCGAGCGTCAAAAGAGCTGAAGAATCTCGCGTGTAAGATCAATCCCGGTTTGTTATTCCGGCGCCCAAAGGTGATTATTAACCCTGACTCATCGACACGAGAAATTTGCAAGGGGGGACGAAATTTGACGAGGGTTTCGCGCCCCAAATCATCATTTTTGTCCCTGTTTTCGCGTCGAAACACGCGACCTAGACAAACAGTGCTCGTCGGCGACTCGTAATGAAAGGATTTCTCGAAACGCGATGACTTTTTTTCGTTTTTCACAATGCTCTCTCGTGCAGCGCATTACGCACGTCAACGCTTGTCTACAATCAAGCGACGCTCCCTCGGCTCGTTAGGATTTTGCCCCAGCATCTTGCAAAAAAAGCTTAAAAACAAAAATCTTAGCCCGAATTTGGGCCTTTCTCGCTTTTGCCTACGCGAATCCACGACAGGTGTTCGCCTGGGTATCCGCGTGCGTGCGGATTTTGTGCAGGGGACGTAATTAAGAAATCGGCGAGTTCCGAAATTCCGATTTCGGGAGGTTGATTGTTATTTTTTTTATCCTCTGAGGGGTGATTAGGGGTGTAATTTGGAAAGTAAGGATCGTTAAAGTTTACTGTAGAGCTGATTAAAATGTAATGAGGTACATAAGACCATGATAATTGATATATAAAATTTTTTGAATTGTTTTGGCGTGTTCTTCAATCATGAGGTGGGTAAAAAATAAGTACAGATGTGTAGAGGGGATGTATTCTCAATTTTCTAAGACTTCTCACGATTTGAGTATTTTAGGACATTCTAGGAATTCTCTCCATAATTTCGTGCAATTTTTCAACGTATTCAATTCTGGAAAATGTGGGTACATTTTAGTATACTTCGAAAATATGCTCGAGAGTGAACAGACAATTTTTCATCCAGTAATAATTGTTCAGAAACAGCTAGAATATCACTGTAAACTTAACAAAATCATCAAATCCCTATGTAGTTTCCAGAAGCATTTCTCAAATATTCTCAAATGTCACCAAAAACTCGTGTAAAGTCCCCCAGTCACAAAAAACCGAAAAAACCTCGCAAATTCCCAACAACATGAAATTTTTTTGTACGTCTTTATGGTATCGAGAAAACAGTAGGTGCCAAAGAATACAGAGAACCAGTCTCGACGAGGCTGCACATAAAGCGAGGAATCCGCGTGGCGAAAAAGTTCTCCGTAATACAGGTAACACCGGGTTACATCGGTGATCGGTTAGACCGATAAGCAGGTTTTCAGATACGATCTACAACGTTGCCAGTTAATAATATATTAATACCTTCGCGTGCAATCTTTACTATGATATATATTTAGCGTCCGCGCGCCGTGAAAAACCCATCAATACAAAATCTCCAGGATCACCTGTTTGCGAATAGATTCGTCTCGCCCCCCGCAAAAAACGTTTAATCAATAAAGCGCGAAAACTCAGCCTGCGAGAATCATCCACAAGCTTTTATGATTCCTAAATTCTGAAAAATCAACACCAATTTTCATGACTTACCGTCATTGATGGAAAATGTTGATGAAGAGTCACTTCCCGAATTTTTCAAAAAACCTCCACGTCCAAGTTCCCATTCGAAATGATCAAAATTCGGTAATCTTCCATTTCCCAATCAAACTACCCAAAGAAATCGGCCCTTGGTGTCTTTCGAACTCCCATTTTTCGATCACGACCTCGATTTCCATCGAGCTGCGATTTTCGAAAGGCGAAAACGCAAAAGTCAAAGAAATAAGCCGGAGGTTGGTTCGGCCAGGGCCGACGAGGTTGACGAGGAACGAAGAGAAGAGGGTTGCCGGGTCGTTGGAGCGAGAATAAGCGAGCGTATAAGGAGGATTGATGGCGTCTTGATGCAAATGCAGCGAGTTCGGCACGCAAGCCGAGCCAGCGAGCTACGTACCCGGTGCCCACCTCCCGACGCCTTATGCCAGTTAACGCCTTACAGCTTAATAATCACTGTCTTTCTCCCTCTCATGTTCCGCCGACTAAATAACTTTATTACCCCTTTTTCCCATGCCCCCCTCGCCGGAAATCTCAACGTGTCACCGCTC
Organism: Platygaster equestris; assembly: GCA_030522785.1. Classification (NCBI taxonomy): domain Eukaryota; kingdom Metazoa; phylum Arthropoda; class Insecta; order Hymenoptera; family Platygastridae; genus Platygaster; species Platygaster equestris. The sequence continues at coordinate 5,365 of JAPYZK010004416.1, forward strand.
TCTGATGGATCATTGATAATCGCGAGAACGTCTCTATTACTTCTCGTTCGCGATACCCTAACCAGTTTGAGTGCACAAAAAAGCCAGAAAAGGGTCATCAAAGAGTGTTTAGTTTTGGTAATTAGAAGAACGGTGCTTTGCACCTTTTGAATTTTTGACGGTTAATTGGAAGTGGCGTGATGGAGTTAGTGCCCCCTGAAGTAGAATTCTTTTTTCATACACCTGACGGTTACCCCCCAACACACACACAGAAGATAATTTTTCCAAGCCTGGATCGAGGAATTTTCATTATTTTGAATGTGACTATAAAATACGAAATTATGGATTGTAGAACATTCCGAATAAAATTTACGTCGATTTTTGATAAAAAAAGATTTCTTCAATTTTCCGACGTTTCTTATGAATTCTGAAAATGTCACAATGTTCCCGAAAATGTACGAAAAATTTCAACATTTACAAAAAAATAAAAATAAAATGAAAATCCTTAAAATTTCTGAACTCAAAAAAAAAATCATCAAATTTCTCAAAAAAATCGAATCATTCCATCACCCCACTCATAAATTAACCAAAACCTCCGAAGAACCCGAAAAAATGATGAATAATTACGTATAAAATTGCTCGATTTAACTTTCTCCGTCCGAAAATTGACAGCGCCGCAGCCCATGAAAAACTGAAATTTCACCATGAACGGTGCGATAATTAAAATTGAAATTTATTGCGGCCCCCATTAGCTTGCATAACGAGCGTTAATTAGCCTCCGTTAGGGTACCGCTAAGTCCCGCAGTCTCCAAGTTCTCGCGGCGTAAAAGTAATGGCAAAACGTTCTTGGAAAGCGTTACACTTGCTACTTTTCATGAAGAGGGGAAAAACTGTAATCATCGGTTATTAAGATTGACTCGGCAATTTGACAAATGACGGCCAAATTTCCCATACTGAAGACGTTCACTTTAATTGAATGCTTTCGGGTTATAATTGAGACGCGAATTTTGATTGATAATGATCAAGGCTTTTTTGACGGGGGCAGCCAAGGTGGAAATTTATCGACACTTTAAGAAATTGCTAATGTGTATTTTTTGCATAACCAAGAATTTACGTTTTTCAAAAATTGTTAATACTTCTGAATTTTCAGTTCCGTAAGGAATGACGATGAAGGAATCAAAGTTCATGAATGGCAATGGCCAATTGGGATCCATTTCAATTTTTTTTTTACAAATTTCAGTGATGAATAAAATATTTGCGGGAATAATGACATCAAGTCGGGAAAAATTGAGCAAATGAACCGTCGAAATAAATGCGTTCGTGACGCGTATAAATGACGTGAAGAAAAATCAGGGAAGCACGAGGAAAGATCGCGGCAATTACATCAATGGCGGCATCGTCTTTTCGAATCTTCCATGACGAATTGCGATGTCGCGACTAACTCTAACAAATGGATCTAAATTAGGAGCGATTAGAGCGACTTTCCACGGACTCGCCCATTTTTCACACTCTTTACTTGATTCATTTTTATTAGCGCCGTGAAATATCGACGGTCTGAAATTATGGCGAAAGAGAGAACTTCGATAGAGTGCTGAATTTCACGATGGAGTGTTTATTTCGTAATGAAATGATAATCAAAGAAAGCAATCTGTTATTTTAAAGGTAAATGAATAATGGAAATTCAACATAATTGCGTGATTTTTGGTGGCATGTTGGAAACTTTCTGAATGATGAAAATTCGCCAAAGCGCTCGACGGCCCGCTTTTCTTTGAGTTGAAGGAAATGCAATTCGAGGTGAAGATGGTACACAAAATTATTTTTCACAATTATTTGGTATACAAGCTTCTTTGATCGTCAAGTTGTACTTCAAAATGTCATTTGTGACGGTCAACTGACATTTGTGACATCAACAAATGACGTTTGTTGAAATTATTCGTGTGAAATAAAATGTCGAATTGGAATGATATCGACCAACTATTATTGACTATAAATGGAAGAGTTGTATAGCAAAATATGTAGAAAGAACGAAGAAAAGCGGGCCGTCGAGCGCTTTTTAACCCGTCATTATATCGATTTTTCTATTTTATCGTTCTGTTGTATGTTGGAGGCATTAGGCCAAAATGTTGGAAAAAGTCTGAAATCGACGTTTTTGATATCAGTTATTTTCAATGAAAAAATACGATGTTTTAAAAATCAACCAAAAAGCGACGGCCGACCTTTACATTTGCAATGCATGTTTTTTTTGGGGGGGGGGGGGGGATTCAAAACCATTTAAAAAACTTAAGATTTCCAAAATAGTCTCAATCACTCAAATTAAAAATATTTTCAAAAATTCAACATTCCTTAGTTTGTTAAAAAGTACCCAAAATACAGAGATATTTGAATTATTGGCATTCTCCAATTTGAATATGAATTAAATTCACACAAACTTCGGTAAATTCACACAATTTCTGAGATTCGTTAAATTTGTCAAATGATTCTACAAACTTTAAAGTTGTGCATTTTCACATCGCAAAAACGAAAAAACAGTACATGTTAACGTTCGGACTGTAAAACTATAATTTCTACTAAAATAATTTCCTGCATGTTTAATTAACGTGAAAGTTATTTCAAATTTCGAAAATATACCACACAGCTCATATTTTCATAAATTCTGGAAGTTTTATCTTCAAAATTCTAAAATTCCCGAAATTCAAAAAACTTTTAAAATTCAAAAAACCTCACCAAATCCCGAAAATTCAAGTGAATTTCCCACCAAATACACCAAAAGCTCTATATTCCTTCTCATCCAAAATACCTCTCTCAAATACTCAAAAATACTGACTAAGTAGTCAAATCCTCAAAATACTCATTCCTCCAAGAATCCTACCATCACTGAATAAACAACACACCTATCAAAATCTCATTCCTCAATATGACTGACTCACTCTACGTACCTCAAACTACTTTTCACTTTGCACTCGATGTCTTTTTATAAGCGTCGCGAAATATCGACGCGTTGATTGCGGTTGAAGGTTTTTATCGCGGGCGATACACGTATTACGAACTACTTAATCGGGGGCGAAATCGCGTGGCGCGACCTACGACGATGATTTACCACCCTCTTACCACCCCAATTACCGTGTACAGGTTGTTACCCCCTGGCATGTCATTTGCTCGTGGAAATTATCCGCGTTGCGTGCCCGACACCAGGACGCTCGCGGGAACCCGTCGATTGTTTTAAACGACCGATCGGCATCGGTTGCGAATAAACAATCATTCGCGCCTTGCGGCCCTTTTATTGCGTCTCCCTTCAAATCTTTTCTAATCTAATGTCTCTCGTCCTATACGACTGGGTCTCAAGTATTTCCAAAATTCACAATCAATATCAAAAAAATTCCCACATTCACGAATTCGAATTCAGTTTTTAAACCTGCGGAAGTATCTCGTAACTCGTAAATTCAAATCCGGAATGAAGATTCCGAACATTTTCAGCATCTAATACAAACTTGATGGAAATCTGAAAAATTTACACCCTTTCATAAATTGTTTCACGAACCCTGTAAGCTCTACAAAATGAAGAAATCAATCTACAATCTGTAAATGATAGAAACATTATCGGGATCGTTCGAACGATTTCATTATAACCATTATTATTTTCATGAGGAGGGGTTGGGGTGTGTGGGGGGGGGGGGAGGGGGGGGGTCAAAATTGCAGGACGCGTTCAATGGCGCGATGAGGGATAATGACGCCATAAAGAAAAGAGCGCGCCCGATCATTCGCGGACGGCTTTTTTTTATTCGTATAATATCCGCGCAATAAACAGGATGGGATTTCCATTAGCAGATATTCCGGGAGGATAAACATGGCGAGCGCCGGACAAGTCGAGTACGTTATAATCGCCGGAAGTAGATAACGATCGTTCCCCGAGCTCTCATTTTCTGCAGCGTGCAAAGTGTCGGCGGAGAAGTTTAATTAATCAACTTTGGGTGCTTTTAAAATTATTGTTTCGCCGATTTTACGAGATGAATGTGGACTAATGAATGATTGTCATTGTTGCAAGTGTCATGGAAATTTTTACAATCAGTGATACGAATTTTGAACATGGAAGTTTGGACTTAGAAACTGAGACGAAAGAAATTTTGCGGTTACGAAATTCGAGAATTTGTGATCCTTGAAATCGGAAAATCTTCGATGTTGAAATTTCGAAATTTGGAAGGTTGGAAATTTTTGAGCGTACACAAATTTTACATTTACAAAATTGTACAATACGAAATTTGGAGTTTAAAATTTCATAGACGAATTTTTTGAGTTTTCTAACATGGAAATACGAATTCGAAGATTCATGATCACATGTAATATTTTGGTGTGAAATTTGAATATTATACGAAAATTCAAAAAGTGGAAAATTTGAGTTTGCAAGTCAAATATTGTGACGATTTCAGAATAACAAAATCTGATTCTGAATTTTCATTTTTAACAACTGAACATATTCGTGAATTTTTGTACGTTTAAATTGAATTCTGGAAAATTCACTACATTGTCCATTTGGAATCAAAATTGTTATTTTATCTACAACACCAAATTTACCTGCAACATATGCAATCACGAAAAAGAGTTTCATTGAAAGTTAACGACGCAAAACAAATTTTCCTCGCGCTGCAAAGTAATTCCTTCGCTTGGGAACACGTGGGCACGCTTTGCATTTAAATGGCTATTCTAAACGGCGCTTTTTATGCGCTACAGTCGAGGATGTTAGCGTTACTTATTATTTTTAGTGATGTCCGAATGACAGTTCTACGACAACAACGTCGTTTCAATTTTCAAATATTGCCCGAGGGGAAAAAAGTCAACTTTTTTCGTGTTCATTGTTCCTCTGTTGAAAACATCATCTCTCAGGAGGATGCTTTTTTTAGTATTGAATTTTGTTGATTTGACGAATTATTCAGAATATTCGACAGGTCCCTCGTAATAGAGTTTTAAACCCTAAAAACATCCCATGCTTCCTATAAAAAAATTATTGTAATATTAGTTTTACAAAAAAATGGGTGACAAGGTTTTAATGAAGGTTAATAATCGATAACATCTGGGGACATTTTTTGTAATTCACGAAGAATTGTTGGAAATTATAGAAAATTTGTTG
>JAPYZK010004418.1:0-10465 GCA_030522785.1 Platygaster equestris
TATGATTAATTAGAATTTATGGACATCGATAGGAATTCCTAAGAATAAATGGGAAATCATAAAAAGTAATGGGAATGGATGGTTAAATCGATAGTCGTTAATAGGAATTAATGGGAATTGACTAAAATTTATCGGAACTGATAGAAATCGACGAGAAGAAATGGAAATGAACACTGATTGATGGAAATCAATAGAAATTCATAGGAATTGATGGAAACTAATAAAAATCGTTATAAATTGATAGAAATTGATGGGAACTGATTGAGAAATTATGGGAAAGAATGCAATCAATAGCAATAATTGACAGGAATTTATAGGAATCCATAAAAATTGACGGAAGTGAATTAGAATCGATTGTGATTAAGAAGGATTGATGGGAGTTGATGTTAATTGATGAAAGTGAATGAAAATCGATAGAAATTGATATAAATATTAATGGGAATTCATAAAAATTGGTGAGAATCGAAGGGAATAGAATAATCGAGAAGAAAAATAGGAAATCAATAGTAATTAATGGGAGTTCATATGAATCGATTGAAATTAATGTGAATTGATTAGGAATTGATCAGAATTAACAAAAATTGGTAGGAATGAACGTGAATCAGTTTTAATATCAATATACTTTTATCAATTTTACATTCAAACGAATTCATAGAAATCGAAATTGATTAGAATTTATAGGAATTCATGAAAATCAATGAGAATTGGTAGAAATCGATAGAAATTGATAGGAATGAATGGAAACAGTAGTATATTATAATCAATGAGAATTCATGGAAATTGATAGGAATTTATAAGAATAAATGGGAACTAATAAAAAATAACGGGAATGGATGGTTAAATCGATAGTCGTTGATAGGAATTTATGGGAATCGACGAAAATTTATGGGAACTGATAGAAATCGACGAGAAGAAATGGAAATCAACAGTGATTGATGGGAATTCATATCAATTCATAGGAAACAATGGATATCAATAGTGCATTGTGGATGGGAATTTATAAAAATTTTTGAAAATTGATAGTTATCGATTAGAATTGATTAAAATTGATGAGAATCGATTAAATTTGATAGGAACTGATGAAAATTGATGAAAATACATCAAAATAAATGATAGTCGGTAAGAATCCATAGAAATCGGGAATCGATAGTAGAAATCGATGCAAATAAATGGAAATCAATAGTAATTGATGGGAATTCATAAAAATTAGTGGCAATTGATCAAAATTTACGTAAATCGATGGATATCCATGGGAATGGATAGAAATCGATAGGAATTGTCAGAAATCCATGTATAAAGTATGAAATACCCATTGATATTTGTAATGGCATGTATAGAAATTATCCAAAGAAATCATTATCATACAATGCAGGCGCGCGTAGCGCGGGCATCATGTCTAGTCATCAAAAATGGAGGACTTCGTTTCGAGATAGCTCAATTTGTAAATCAGTCGGCGAAGTTTGGAATCGAGAGATTAGAATCTAGTTTGATTGTTTTGGTGGCGTGGATAGGAAATCGATCGGTGTCATCGTGTCACATTGATTGGTGAAGGTTGAAATACTTTTGGGACAGTTTATTACTGAAAGAATTCTTCTTTCATGGTGATTACTTTCGATGATTCCCATGAGTTTAACACTCACGTGTTCGGGAGCGGAACGGCGAAACAGAGCTTAGCACCGTCTTGCGTGAAGCACTTCCGCCCCCTCGATCGAGGCCTTTTAAATTACTATTCACTGGACGTTACGTACATACATGCAGGCAGGAGTAGATAAAGCGGTAGCACGTGCGCTCGTTTCTAGCGTAACATCGAAAAGCGCGATGTTTTCTTCGCCCGTTCATTCAACACTTTTTTCAGTTTATTTATAGAACGATGTTTCGGAGCGAAAGAGAAACGTGACTGGAAGATTTTTTTTAATTTTGTAACTTTTAAGTACTCGTTAATGAGGATTAGGTTGAATTATTTTAGTAAAATTTTTCTCGTTCAATCAGTAGTTTAGTAATCTGTTACTGGAAAAGTGAAATTCCATAGGTCGACTGAAACATATTATCCTATGAACTCAACTTGAAAAACGTCGAGATTCGACAATTCTGCTCTGTATTCTGGTTCACAAGTGAAAAATTTGAAATTTTGAATTTCTAAATTCATAAATTCATAATAGTAATATTTAAATTGTTACTCAAATTCGGTGAAAGTTGAATTCGAATTTCGAATTTTACAAATCTGAAAACCAAAAATCGAAGAATTCTGAAATCCACATTTTCTACTCAAAAAACTTGTATTTTGGTTCACAGGTGATTCAATTAAAAATTTTTAATTCTAAAATTCCAAAATTCATAATAAGATATTCAAATTATGCCTCAAACTCAGTAGAATTTGAACTCGAATTTCGAATTTCACGAATCTGAAGACCAAAAATCGAGGAATTCTAAAATACACATTTCCTACTCAATAAACTTGTACTAAAAAATCCTCAACTGAAAAAACTTATCAATCACGTAGTTTAGATCCAATAATATGGAACTTAAACGTTTGCATCCATCAGCCCTAGAATTATTTATCAACCACCGCGACGCTGCCAAGGTTCTACCTACGACTGGAGTCACTTGGGAAAAAGATAAATAAATACACTGGCGGCGACGAAAGCCCAATAAAAACCCGGTTCCCGTGGAAAAGCGCTCGCGAGAACGCCCGTTGGGATCGTAAACTCTCGTAAAATCCCAAAGAGCTGGGCTGATTCGGGCCAATGTACGTATAAAAGGTGCATGTGGTCGGGTGTGTCGGTCGGGCTCGATTCCGAGGGAAGTTTCAGCGATCCCATATAAGACCCGGTCGTCGTCGACACGTTCACCCCTGGGGTAGAATTCCGGGCTTGCGAAGCCTCGGCTGTTTTGCCGATGGAAGCCATAGGATGCGCTTTACACCTCTTCCGCGACGCCTCGTCGAAGAAATGATCTTTTGCGTAAGGTCGCGGTGTGTCATTGCTCGGGTATTTGTACTTGAATGCGTTCTAGTGGTTTCGAATAGATCAGATGAGATGATGAATTATTTATAAATGATTAGTTTTAATGTTGTCGTTATTCGAGGAGAATGATTGGGAAATGCATTAATTTGTTTGAATGATTCGAAAATGCAGAATTAATAGACAGCGTCAGTTAAAATTTCAATTTTTCATTATGTTCCTACCAAATTTGTTGAAATTCTTTTCAATCTTCAAACCTTCACAACTTTTTTGGGGAGAAATGAAATGAATAAACATGTCATTATTAATGACATTATTTTTCGATGTATAACATTTTCCAAGAACTCGTACAAAGTTGAAAAAATCAATAAGAAGTAGATTTTTGAGATACATTCAAATACAACACTCGAAAAAACTTCTAAAAACTCGATTTTTAATCAAAAAAATTCGGAATAACTAGTTTTTCACTCGAAGAAAATTATTTGAATAATTAAGTACTGTAACTATAAATTCATGGAAATTGAATGATATTCGCAACATCAGGACTCAAATTGACTTAATTTACTTTCGATTTAATTCGTAAATTATATCGGAATCTTGAAATAGTCTACGCTACTGAATTTGTGAAAAATATTACAAAAATAAAATTGTCGAATGAGATCGTAGTCCAAGCTATTTTAATTGTATGTAAAATTAAGTTCCGGATCGGAAAATTGTGAACTAAATTTCCTGGTTGTAATGTACTTAAGCATACATCGATTTTCGTGTATTGAGAAACGAGTTTCTGCTCAGAAATTTCCATACTGACACATCATGGTGATGTGGGAAAATTATGACATGAAAGTATGTAACGTGTTAATGGAATCCGCGTGCAAGTTCGCATATTTATATGCTAATTTGTTGAAAAGTTTGTGAAATATGAGAAACTGACATGTATGGAATTCGGAATTCGTGATGTCGTATCGAATTCTCCCTAAGAAAAGTCGTTTGATGATTTGAAAAAAAAAAAAAAATCTTCAAGGAACGTTCTAAAAATTACAAAAAATGTTGTGTCATGAAAATTCATCATTAATCTTTTGAATATTTTATATTAATGATCTCAGAAAGCTTTCTATTGATTTAGATTTAATTACGCATAGAAAGTATAATTTTCTAGAAAACAGAAATAATTATAACTACTCAAATACTGTTTATAATAGTTGTAATCATTAATACTGAAATATTGGAAATTTCGAAGTATAAAATTATCAGCCATTTTTTAAAAAATCTGTAAATCCGTGAAAACTTGTCTATTCGTGATTTTTCAACCTTTCGATTTTTGAAAATAATTTGTAATGACAAATTTTTCGTTCTGAATTTAATTAAAAAAAAGTTTGCTATTTTATATTTAAACATGATCGATTCACCAATAAAAATTTATTGAACATTTATTTTACTAAAAAGTGTTCGCAAATTCAACATTTTTTTAAATTTTAAATTGGAATTTAACAAAAAATTGAAACAAGTTTTTACAGATTTTTAGATTTTTTGGAAAATAGTTGAGAATTTGGTAGACAATTTATTTGAAATCGATTTTTTTCAGTTCTTGTCAACTATGTGTAATTTTCGACATTTTCGTCATCCAAAAAAATGTACTCTCAAAATGTCTATACCTATAGTATAAAAATTAAGTTCGAACTCTTCGAATTTAAGTATAATTCCGGAATTAGAGTCTATAATTTTCCAAAATGTCATTCTTTTATTTAAAATTTCCACCAAACCTTTTCCTTAATTTTTTAATTAACATTTTTCGATTTCCAAATTACGAAGAACCTCATTATCGAACTCAAAAAATCAACATCCTCAAAACTGCACAGTTTTTAAAAACGTCTAAAAATCCTACATTTTCCAAGTTTTCAAAGTCGACAATTAAAAGTCAAAATTCATAGACAACAATTTCCAACTTTTTTTTATTGAAAAGTGTTGGCAAATTAAACATTTTTTTAAATTTCAAATTGGAGTTTAAAAAAAATTGAAACAATACAAGTTTTTACGTATTTTTAGATTTTTTTGAAAACAGTCTAGAATTTAGTGAAAAACTTGATTGAAATCGATTTTTTTTCAATTCTTGTCAACTATGTGTACAATTTTTGACATTTTCGTCATCTAAAAAAATGTACTCTCAGAATGTCTACATCTACAGTATGAAAATTAAGTTCAAACGCTTCGAATTTAAATATAATTTCAAAATTAGAATCTATAATTTTCCAAAATGTCACTCCTTTATTCCAAATTTCTACCAAACCTTTTCCTTACTTCCTCAATTCACATTTTTCAATTTCCAAATAACGAACAACCTCATTATCGAGCTCAAAAAATCAACATCCTCAAAACTGCACAGCTTTCAAAAACGTCTAAAAATCCTACATTTTCCAAGTTTTCCAAGTCGACAATAAAAAATCAAAATTCATAGACAACAATTCCCAATTGCTTTGACTTTCAAATTTTCATAATCCGACATTCCGAAACGTTCAAACTAGAAATTACCGCGAAACAACGAGCAATCCCCAAACCCTACCCCCCCCCCCCCCCAAACTTCTCCGACTCGCGTTAAATTTCGCCAATACGTCCCACAGAATTTCACCCCTCGAAATCCACCTAAACGCGTCGTTAACGAAAGTTGCATGCGTCGATAGTTACTCGGGCGTTAATTTCATAAACATGGCTCTGACCCGAGGATGTTCTAATGCCTCGGGACGTCAGACTTACACGGGCGCTCGCGGTAATTACGTCACGTGATGCTATGCGGACAATTTAAACGCGCTTTCGAGCATCAATCTCCAGCTGCGCCGACCCATCACGCTCATCTCCGCATTCGCCGTCATTTTCGAAAAATCGTTTCACTCCCGGATAATGATTACACCGGCTCGTAAACTAACCCTCGGAACCTCGGCGTCTTCTGATTTGATTACGATCCGCTCAAGGATATACCCTCTTGCCTTTTTTACGGAGTCCCAATGAAAATACTGTCGAGTCGAGAAATCTCATGAAAAATTAGCTTTTCTCATAAGTACGTAACTGCTAAAAGTATCTGCATACTTGCAAGTATTTTCAACAAGTGAAATGTCGATATATTTGTAAAGTAAAAATTTGATGTGCAGTACTTTTGACTTTGGAGAGAAAAAAGCAAGGACGTAGCCAGGATCTCGTTGTGGGGGGGGGGGGGGGCTAAGGTGATTGTTACTCGAAATCTATTCAACAAATTCGAAAAGTGAAGTTTTATTAGAGAAACATGAAAATTTCCTAAATTCTAAGAATTTTCGAAACTTTTTCAAATCTCCGAGATTCCTAAAATATTTGAAATTGGAATTGTCAAAATTCTGTAGACTCTTGAAATTGTACAAGATTCGAGAAGTGCAAAATTTCATCCCGAACAGATAAACAGTATCAATTTCCGAATTTTCGCCGTGATTAGTGGGTGGAAATCGCTTAATAACCACGAATGAAGTGCAAAAGCCGGTTCTTATCACGGTCTCGTCGCGGTCGTTCCCTTATCGCGGAAATGTTTCACGTAATCCGTAAACGCCCGCTTTTTTTGCCCGCGCACCGAGAAAAACTCGCCGCGATAATGCCGGATTCGGATTAACGCGAGTTTCACGTAAATTACCCTAGCCATTAACGGCCCTCGAGACACGCGTCGGCGACTACCCGAAAAACTCGGCGATATAATACAGCTTATAAAGGTTTTTTCTGTTCGTCCTCCGAGGTTAAAACATTTAAGGCGCGTTTCGTATATTTTTAAGCGGACCTGAAAGCATAATTATGTACCTGGCGAAAGTGTCAATCATTGAGGGAAATCAAGAATTCCTTCGTGGAATCATTAAAGGGAGCGAGAATGCGTGTTTTTCCAGAGGATATAAAGATTGTCGCTTATCAGTATTCCAATTCAAATGGTCATTCGTCGCGGATTTTAGGATCGTTTTCGAAATTTTTCGGTGACTTTCAAATTCGTTTATTCAGTGATAAGTGAACATTTCGAAGTGTATATTGAAGAGTTGCCGCGGTGGAATTCTTTTTGCTCGTAAAATTTTTCGTGCACGCGTTCCGGTTTTTGCAACAATGCCAGTCAATCGCGAAATTGTGCAAAACGCGCACTACGAACTCGCGCGATATTTTTTTCCGAAGCTGGAACGTGGCTTCCCGTCACGGTTGAACGCACGCCCTTGGCGCTTTTGCGGCGGTGCTTCGTTCTCCGTTTAGCATCGTCCCGGGTGGCGCCGGCAGCTTCATCGCGAATTTCCCACGAGGCGGATGGTTTCGCAACGAAATTTCTTTTATCTTCCACGTTTCACCTGGCTTTCCTGGTGAAACGTATTATCTTGAGCGAAGTCATAGTTTTTTGTCCAAAACTCTTCGCGAAATTATTTCTTTGTTAACATTCTCCTAGATTTCAGTAACTTCGAGATTTCTGAATTTGACGATGGTGATATGAACTGTAGTAGAGAATCCGAAAATTCGAATTTTTTACATGATTCGGTATTTTTTTGGAAATTAAGGGAAAATTTGTGCTCGCGGGTATACACGTGTTCAGGCCGAATTTGGGCACAATTTTGAATACGGATTAAAATTTTTATGCGACACGTAAACCAGCGGACGTTGTAATTTCTCGGCTTCGGTGACATTGTTCTCAGCACGCGATCGCGTTCAGTTTACGCAACGTTTTTTCCTTGAACATATGTAAAGGTCTATGGATCAAGGCGCGAGTATCAAGCAACTTACGTGTTTAAAAACGATTTTCTTGGAAAATGAAACAGTTTTCACACACTTCTGGAGTATTTTTCAAAGTAGGAAAGTCTTAAGTGATTTTTGTAATACACATTAAGTCACTTAGTGGAACAATGGACTAATTGACGATTTTTGGAGATGACTTTAAACGAAAAAATCAAGTTTTGGGGATGATTGTGAATTACGAAAAACTTGTACATATAATTGAGGTCATTATAGAAATAATTACTAGAAATTGATATTTTTGGTTCTAACCCGAGTGGAAAAAAAGGTCAAAATTCTATCATTTTTATATTATTGACTGTATGCTGTGATACACGTCACAGTGATGAAAAAGTGACATTAAATGCCGATCACAAATAAAGTGATAGTCGAGTGATATATTGAAAAATATATCAAGGTGATATCATTTCAGAAGCCCTTTTGTGATATTGATCCTTTCATTTATAATAATTTGATAAAATTTTATGTCAAAAACACGGAGTACTTCGAAAATATGCCAAAAACATTTCGAAGAATATTGTTATATTTTTCAAAATATTTGTTCCATATTTTCGGGATACTGCGTGCTGTTGTAATCGAGATTGTGACGTTTATTCCTAAAAAAAATAACACACTGCTATTTACAATGGATTCACACTTTATTATTATTTCTGTGCTTGTAAAGTTGTTATATTATTACACCATGAATACAATATTTTTCAACGTATCATGATTCATATAAAATGGCAAATATATTTCTAAATCTTTTTTTTACTCTGAAAAAATAAATATTCTAAGGGTGACAATTTTGTCACTCTGACGAACTGTCGCCTGTTTTGGCTATTTTTTTGCTTCACGTTTTTCATCCATCAAAAGCGCAGGAAAATCTATTAGCTGCATATTATTTTTATGGGATCCTTGATTGCAGAATGCAGCAGGAATTTTCGTAGAAAATATTTTTGCTGAAATGTAAAGAATTGTAAGTCAATGAAGTGAATGACGATCTTTGATTTATTCAATAAAATTAATATGTAATAATGGAAATTACCTGCTCTGCTCGTGCACAAATCCAGTCCAGAATTTTTCTGAGAGTTGCACATTTATTGATCAATTTTTCTGGATTACTAATTTTCACAATTTTCACTGCACCAGGCCGTTTTTAGGTTATGGGCGCATATTGTCTATGTATATTACGCGTGAGTTTTGAAATATAAAATATATATTATTTCGTATATCAGTAGAAAAACATTCGTTTTTTATAATTTTGATATTTGGAAAATATATCAGTTGATTGACACGAAAGTGATGGCAGTGTGATGTATTCTGATACAATTTTGACAATTTTGTCCACTCGGGAAGTCATCGTCGAAAACTAATAATGCATTTTCTTTCACACTGTAGTTACTTTCACAAAATTGGTCCAATTTCACGATGATTAATTTGCTGATTTCATCCGTAGCTTTCACTGATTGCATACAGTACTTCTAAATTAACCAGCGATATTTTGCTGTTCCCTAGATGCATATTCACAAATTCTTGTTTCAATCAGTGAAAAAATGCACTGACATATCACCAAAAATGCTCCATTTTCTAAACATTGCATGTATTGCAGACTCGACTCCCTAAACACGTCACTTTTTACAATCGACTCATTTTTCAAACGATCCTAGATCGCCTAAACAAAACTGGATTACGATTTCCGAAACGCGTGATCAATAATTAACGACCAACTCTGGCGAGTCGTTTCATCAACAAAATCTGGTTTTCCCTTCTCATGTCTGTTTTACGAGCCGCACGCTCTTCTCGGCACTTCAGAGCGCGGGCCAAAACAGATGTCGCGCGTATATTTCGGGATTTCTCCACGGGGAAAAATGGGAAGTGATTTCTCTCGAGAAAAAAATCGGAGCGGTAATGGAAGCCCGTCATAAAAGTTGCTAGAAATTCATCCACGTTACGATCCGAAATGGGATTTACATATTTAAGGCTAAAAATAAGCGCTCTCTCGTCGATACAACCGTTACGCCACGATTCGCGCAAGTCATTTCGCAAATAGAAAATCCGCATGAGAATTCGCACATTCATCATTGTCCGAGTTCAATATAATGTTTCATTGTTCCTGAGCCTCTTAAACGTTCTCCAAGTCTGGACATTTTTTCGGGTCTTTGTATTCCTGAAAATCATCGAGCCTTGAGACAAGAAATAATCACTAGAGAAAAAAGTGATGAAAAATCTGAAGCATGCCGCGTGTATCGAATGGTCATCGATAATCTATCAGAATCGTGTAATACGTTCACTTTAATGCGATGGTTCTAACGGTTCGTGATTTGCGCGCGAGTTTCGAATTTTGGTCATTGAGAATAATTGTCGAGATCATTGTTGATGATGATAAATGTTAAAATCATTATTTTAAATTCCGGAATTGATTTTCATCTATGGAAATTGATAGAAACTGATGGAAATAAACAGTAATTGGTTAGAATTCAGAAGGATTTATTTAAATTGATACAAATTGATGGAAATAGGAATGTTTACAGTAATTGATAAGAATTCGTAGGAATCGATGGGAATTGTTATGAATCGATGGAAAAGAATAAAAATCGATATAGTGATTCATGGGAATTCATAGAAATGCATAGGAATTGATGGAAATTGATGGGAATTGTTGTCAATAGATAGAAATTGATGAGAATTGATTGAGAAATTATGGGAAAGAATGTAAATGGATATCAATAATTGACGGAAATTCATAGGAATCCATG
>JAPYZK010004419.1:0-29098 GCA_030522785.1 Platygaster equestris
GATAATTCTGGAATTTTCACGAGTTTTGAAACTTTCGAAGATGTTGAAGGTTTCGAAATTTCGGAAATTTTTGAATCACTGAAAATTATCGAAAATTTTCAAAATTTTCAAAATTTTATTAATCATCAAAATTCCGTAACTTTCAAAAATTCAAAAAATTTTTAGAAACTGGAGAATTTTGAAATTTCTGACGAACATAAGAATTTTAAAAATTCCACAAGCTTCTATAAGAATTTGAAAATTTTAAGATTTTCGATAATTTGTAATGTTTTTAGAAGATTCAAGATCATGATAATTCCGCAAATTTTGATTATGTTGAAATTTCAAAAAAGGTCGAGAATCGCAAAACTTCCAGAAATTTCAGAGATTCTGAAAATTACGTAAAAACCCTGCGAAAGCATCAAATATTTCCTATTTTCTAATTTTCGTAAGTTCCAAGAATCAAAAAAACTTAACAATCCCGAAAATTCCGACAAACTCAACAATTTCGAAAGTTCCGAGGAATTTTCAAATTCTGAAAATTTCGAAAGGTTCCAAACTTCTAATAATCAAAAAAACATCAAAAATTTTGTTATATCATAAAATTTCCACGAATCATCAAACTTTCATAGCTGACGGAAAGTTTCAAAATTCCGGACATTTTTCAAAATACTGCAAATGCTCACAATTTCTCAAAAACCATGAAAATCCAATAATCCCGAAAAATCCCTCAATAAACCCTTAACCTCGAAAAAAGCCTCACCTGGAAATAACAATATCCACCATCCCAGGTCCACTCCCGCTCCCCAAAATCGTCCTCGCCTCCGCCATAGTCAACCCCCTCAGCCTCCTCCCGTTAACAATCAAAATCTCATCCCCTATCTTCAAAGTCCCCTCCCTGTCAGCCAACCCCTCAGGCACCACGTGCGCCACCAAATACCCCGGGCTAGAATCCGGCGTCTTCGCTATAAAAATCCCCAGCGACTGATCCGACCTCTCCCGCGGCAGCCTGACGACCATCATCTCGCTCTTATACACCTTGCTGCGCACGACCGGAAGTTCGCCACCCTGGCCAAAACACTTGTCCGATTTCCCCCCTACCACCCTTAAAGGGTCTTTCTCGATGCCCAAACAAACATTATGAGCAATCGGGCCCACCAAAGAAAGCCTCTTCCGAGATCGGACTATCGCAGGGTTCGCCTCCACCATCGTCTGCTGGGACGTCTTCAGGCTTTTCTCCAGTTCCGGATAAGACGCGCAGATTTTCCGCGGAGGAAGTCTAGGCGGGGGAGGAAAACTGGGGTATTGAGACTCGTGAAAAGTGCTTTCCGAAGTCCCATTACTATAACGGTCGTCAAGTAACGAGCTCGTGGCGGAGTCGTTGTCCAGGATCCCGGAGTCGTTGTCGTCCTGGTCTTGTTCCTCGAAGAGCGGGTTCGTTCTGAGCTCTTCGAGGCCCGGCAGAGTGCCGTAGGAGAAGCTCCTGAGTCTCCGTTTGTCCCGGTCGTTGGCGTCTTTCTTGTAGATTTTGGATATCAGTTTGTTGGTTGAGGTTTTCAGGTAGCGGTCTTGGATGCAGCGGAATTTTGCAGCCAGGCAGCTTGACGGGGTTATGGTGTTGAAGGGAGATGCTCCTTTGGATGGTTCTGGAGGTTGTGGGTCTACTGGGTGGTCTCTGGGGAGGTCAAGATACGAGGTGCATGTTTAAGACACTTCTGAAGTTAAAAGGGGTTAGTGACAGAAAGTGATGGATCTATGAGAATTTGGAACGTTACGTAATATTTTGATGACAACTTACTATCTTGTGCGGAATTTTACAGTGCAAAAGCGTTAAGATTTCTGAAAGATGAAGAAAGGAGTTGAAAGAGTGGAAGGAGAGAATGGAGGAGGAGACCTTCGAGATTAGATTGGTGAAAGAACTGAGGAGGGATACAGTAACAGCACTCTGTGGATATAGCAAATGTTTTGAAAGATCCTTCACCGAAAACAAAGAGGAAGAGGAGTAAGGAAGAGTGAGGAGAGAAAAACATATAACAATTTGAAATAGAAATATACCTATGTTCACAGGTCCAGGAGATGGAGTAAGGGAAATGAAGGAAAAATAAGGCGGGAGGAGATTGAGAAAGAAGGAGAGAGAAAAAGAAGACGAAAGAAACCAGAAGTGTGATAGTGTATTAGTGCAGTACCATTCAATGTAAAAGGCCTAGAAGCCTAATGAGGGCATGGTGTAATTGTAATAAATAAATAATACAGTCTTGTGTGGGGAAAGTCGAGGATTCAAATAGTTATTGACAAAAATGGAGATGCGACATGGTGCGGAAATGTAGTTTTCATTACGACTAACTTATGTAAAGTACTCATTTTGAGGTTCGAGTGATGAGAAAGGTTTTTTGCCAGTGTGAGCACGTACTTGAAGAGCCAATTTTGAGGTTAGAGTAATGAAAATGGTTTTTTGTCAGTGTGAGTACGTACTTGAAGTACGAATTTTTAGGTTAGAGATGAAAAAGAGTTTTTGCTAGTACGATCATGTACTTGGAGTACCAATTTTGAGGTTAGAGTGATGAGAAAGGTTTTTTGCTGGTGTGAGCGCGTATCTTTCAATTAAATAAGCAATTAAAACCCTTTTTGCAAATTTTGAACTGACACGGTTTTTCGCCAAGGTTAGAAATCACCTCGGGTTTGAAATGAAACTTGGCTTGCAAAGTTTGTACAGAAAAGGTTTTTAGATAGTGTGAGTACGCATGTGCCTTATCAAACTACACGAGTCATCAGGGGTGCGTTCCAAATCTCGATTGAGTTCTACTTGCGCATGACTTTAGAGGTATGAAACACGACTATCGATACTGATCGATATTTTTGCGGATATCGATGTTTTTTTCATGTTTTTGGCGAATATCGATGTTTTTTTAGGGTCCGTTATTGTATTTATAGTTGATATGTTGTATAATTCAGGAAGTGTGAAAATAATGCAGTTATACTTAATGTCCGACACGATATTACTGTTACGTGCTGAATATTTTCTCATAAATACTCAACACTAAGTACTGAATACTTGACAGCATATGACGAATCTGTGAGAATTCGAAACATTACAAAATCCGGTCGGATTTCGGCCGTCGCTAAAATAGAAGAAAATATGAAAAATAGTGCATTTGTTCTTACTTGAAACTTTTCCTCCACTGCCTCTTAGATTTCGGCGTCTCCTCCAACTCTTCTCCTGACAAGTCGCGATTTTCCGAGGACCAAGTTCGTAAACCAAACAAGAAAAGTTTCTCTTCGCCGGGTTTTCCCTCTCTGCTGTGACTTTTCGACCGTTTTTTTCTCTTCGTGCACGTTTTTTCTTCCTCTGCGATCGGTTTTTTGGCGTCCATCTCGCAAATCGATCTTCTCACGTCGTTTCTGCTGACCTGGTACGAACGATTAAACGTTTGGTCGCGGTCGTCCAGATCGTCTTCGGATTCTCGATCTTTGAGGAAACTCAATCGCGTGCTTTTCACCCTGTCGAGCAACGGATTCCGTTTCTCGCAACTTTTTCGGCGCTCTTCTTGAATTCTTTTTTTGTCTTTCTTTTTTGAAGCTCGAGTTGTTGTGACTTCGGACGTTTGGACGTTGTAGCAGTTGCGTTCTGACTCGGAACTTGATGACTTTCGACGTACCCATCGAACTGGGGACATGTCTGAAGAAAAGGAATCAGGAGTTAATGAACGTTTGAAATCTGAGTTTTTATATAGGAATGATGGGGAATGGACCTTGGCTGTCTACCTGAGTAAAAAAAAAAATTAGTTGCGAATTTCTTTTAAGGCATGCGAACGAAATATTAGGCTTTTAAAGTTTTCGGAGATTCCGACATTTGATAAAAATTTGGAAATGTTTTGGCAACGCTCATAAATTGAATAAAAAATTGGAACAAATAGTTGGTAATTGAGAAAATTGCGAAATTTACAAAATGGCAAAAACTGTCGAAAATTGTTCAAATTCCAAAAAATTCAGTTAAAAGCAGCGAAAGTTTAAAAACGTTTCAAAATGCTTAAAATTTCTAAACTATACCGAGCAATCTTCCGAAAATTCTACGAACCAAAAAATTGTACATAAATTGGAAAAAAAAAAATTCTTTAACATTCTGAAAACCCTCTATAAATGTCAGAAAAAAATCACATCACCATCCAAAAAAACAAAAATTCAAGAGGGGTCATTTATAATCCAAAAAATGTAATAAAAATACATAATAACGACAAATTTCGTCAACAGAAGTCGTTTTTCCTCTACCATCAACCAATAATTCATGAACAAAGTGAAAGGATTGTTATTGCCTTAAACAAAATCAAATAGCGGCCTAGTCCTTGAAATACCTTCGAGTCCTGCGTCACGATTCTCCCGCTCTGACATTTCCGAACGTTCACGAATATTCTAATATTTCCTCCAATATTTGTTCCAAACAAAACTGGAGAAGAACAAAACTCAAGTAATGACTGAGAAAATCCGAGAACGCCTTCCAACATTCCAAAAGCGCTCGAAGGGACGAAAACTGAAGAGATTGACGTCCGCGTCAATCGGATCCGCGAGAGAAAGTGGAATTTCAATGCATCGCTCGAAAGTGGCGTTTCTCATTTCATAAAATCGTCAATTTCGTATTCGTCTCTCGTAGCGACCGGTTTCATTTTCGCTGCCACTTTTGTCCCCCTCAAGAAAGTATTTTTAGCATAGAAATGCAGGATTTTCATGCTTTCGGAACATGGTCGACATGCTTTTAGAGTATGACTCATTTCCTTGAGCTTCATGTTCTAGAAGAACGAGTTTCATGCATTTGAAGCATGAGACTTGAAAATGCATGATGTTTTCATGACAATCATTGCTTATTCATGTTCACCGCTCAAAAGCAGGTGCTTTCAAACTTTCATCGTCGGTGTACGAGTAAAAGTATGCGAAACAGCAGTTTTCGAACTAGGAAAGCATGATAGAAATGCGGAATTTTCATGCTTTCGGAGCATGGTCGACATGTTTTTAGAGTATGGCTCATTTCCTTGAGCTTCATGTTCTAGAAGAACGAGTTTCATGCATTTGAAGCATGAGACTTGAAAATGCATGATGTTTTCATGACAATCATTGCTTAGATGCATGATGTTTTCATGACAATCATTGCTTAGAGTTCATGTACACCGCTCAAAAGCAGGAGCTTTTTTTCTTTCATTGTTGGTGTATGAGTAAAAGTACACGGAACAATAGTTTTCGGACTGGGAAAGCATGAGAACGCTTGACTCTTTTGTGCACGGGATTAACCCCTGGAGACGATCATTACTCCCATTGAATGAAATAAAAGTGCGCGTCATACGGGACGTCCTGCTAGCGCACATCCTGTGCGATCGTCTTCGAGGCTTATAATACGTCACGCTTCGAGCACGCGGAGCAGTTTTGTCATTTTACGCAGGTACGAATTTGCCAAGCAGCGTGTAACCGCGAAAATTCTCAGATTCGATGCTCTCGAAGAAAGAGATTTTCTCGGGAAAAAAGTCCTTTGAAAGCAGGTGCTTCACGCTTTCAGAGCATGAATCAAAAGCTCGGATTCATGATTTTTTAAGTACGTAGAGTGTAGGATGAATTTTGTTTTCAAGGTCGAGAAATTTTCAACCATTTGAAAGTTTGTACCCTATCAGAAACGTCCTGAAACATACTGGAAATTCTCCAAAAATTCTCAACAAAGTGAAAAATTGAAATTTTTGATAGGATGTAGATCGATTTTTTTTTCGAAACTCTAGAATATTTTTTTAAAATGTGTCAAAAATCTACTATTCCCCTGACGGTACCAAAAAAATGTAGAATAGTACATTGTGCAACTAGGGCCAAAAGTGGCCGATTTGAGGCCGCATGAAGTTTTCGTCCCAAGCGGAGCGAGGGCTAAATTCTGCGGCCGATAATCGGCCACTTTTGGCCCGTGTTGCACATACTATTTTTTTCAACACGCGCACTCAAACAAGAGTTTTAATAGACTCGTTTTCGTATGCCAAAAAGACCGATTCAGGACCGATTGACGAAACCGCGTCCATATACGTGTGATGCGGTTTCGAAAATTGCCCACTTCCACAAAAACTCATAAATATCGAACCGATAACGAAAAGATTCATAGTCATTCCCGTAGTGATCACATTGCTCAAAAGTACAATTCGGAATTATAGATTCGCGAGTACTTGCGCGTGAAATTGTCAAGCTGACGGTGAGTTTAGTATATCTTTATATATATACGACGCAGTTCCGAAAAGATTATCCTTGCAGTGTTTGAAGAGTATTCCCAAAAATTCACCGGCGCCAAAAATATTCATACTCATTTGTTTAAAGTCGAAATCTGTGCGAAAAAACTGTAAGCAGTTATTGGTTTACGAGTATATTCACGCAAAACTGTTCAGTTGTCGAGTCATTTTCGCCCGCCGGGCCAAAAGAATTCTATTAGTTCTAGGGCTTTTCCGCACTGCGCATGCGCACTTGCCACTTCGCGTAACCGGCCTCAAATCGGTCACGTTTGGCATACGTAAATGGGCCAAAAATCTCGCGTTTTGAGTGCGCGTGTTGAAAAAATGTATAAATGAAAGGTTTTTTACGGTTTTTTCAAACAACCAATATCAAAAAAGCGCCTGAATTATGAATGATCGAGCTAAAAGAAACCAGGAAAAGCGAAAAATCGATAGTCCCAATAAATAACTCTTAAAACAATCGGAGGAGCTACTAAAAATGCACTTTTAAAATTGGAAAGCACAAAAAAATTCGTAATTTCGTCCAAAAATGTAGAAAATGTACAACTCCGAAAAAATGAAGGAATTATATAAATAATGAAAAATTAATTCGAAGAAACAGAATGGAAGTACAATATTATTGTAAGAACAAAATAAAAACATCCAAGTAAAAAATGAAAAGAGAAGACGGAAAAATTCTTAAATAATAGAAAATTTGGGAGTTTCAAATGATTTCAAAAAATGTCAAAGAAATCTGGAATATGAGAAACATTCAGAATTTTAAGATAATTCAAAAATGCTAAGGATTTTATAAGTTTTGAAAATTGTAAAAGTTTTCTTAATATTGTGAAATTTCGATCATTTGTTAGATCTTTTTGAGAATATGGAAAATTTTGGAATGTCAAAAAAATTTTCGATTTCCAAAAGTTCGCAAATTTAAAAAAATCCAAAAACAATTCAAAAATTGAAAATCACGAAAAATTGTGTCATTTCGTAAAATGTCGATAATTCCAACATTTGAGGAATTATAAAAATAATGAAAAACTAATTCAAAGTAACAGAATAAAAAAACAATTCAAAAAAATCAAAAAATATGGACAATTTGGGAGTTTGAAATTATTTATAATATGGAAAATTCAAAAAATTTAACAAGTTCGAAAAATCTGGAACATTTCAGAATTTTTGGATAAGTTAGAAATTCTAACAATTCTATCAGTATTAAAAATGGTAAAAACTCCGAAAATATTGTGAAATTTTTGAAATTTGTATGATTATTTATGAAATTTCGGAACAT
This sequence comes from Platygaster equestris, assembly GCA_030522785.1. NCBI lineage: Eukaryota > Metazoa > Arthropoda > Insecta > Hymenoptera > Platygastridae > Platygaster > Platygaster equestris. The sequence continues at coordinate 7,495 of JAPYZK010004419.1, forward strand.
TCGTTAATTTCGAAAAATTCAAAGCTTAAGAAAAAACAAATATTTAAAAATTTTAAAAACTCGAAAATAACGAACAATTCCAAAGAACTACAAAATTTCGAAATATTCAAAAATTTTCGCAAATCCTGACAAATATGCGAATTCGGGAAATTTTCAATATTTTCGAAAACTGTTGATTTCCGATTTCCCTATTACTTTCCGCTCGATTTGATTAGAAATTCAAAATCGCTTTTCCAAAAAAAACCGTAAAAAACCATCAATCTCCCAGTTTTTTCCACTCCACCAGAGAAAAAATTCATTCCAAAACTCCCCACCGCTAGAACAAAAATATACCAAAGGAAAAACCTCCACGCAATAAATAATGCATATTTTCAATCAACCCCGACAATATTCCATTAGCATGTAAACGACGCGAACGTGTCTCGTTCACCTCTCGCTGCATTTTTGCATCCGCTCGCTTCTTCAACTGTTTTCTTCAGCTGTCATTTTCTTCATTAACACGTGCTTTTAACGCGTCTTACACGCGACTTATCAAGAAAGTAATGGCCGCGAGAATAATGATCGGCGATAAATAACCTGCACGCTCGCAACCGAACAAATCGAAAAATTAATATTTATGAACCGCGACGTCTTTGTTCAAACAATCATCGCTTTTCCCAAGGTCAGCAAACTTCTAAGAGAATAAAAACCGTTGCGAAAATATTTCCCCAAAAAACCAGAAAAAACTCTTGCCTTTCCGACCCCACGCGGGTTCAAATTTCAGCCCCTCGATCGAACGTTCGATTTTCGATTCCTTAAAACGTTCCCACGACAGGAAATTAAAAGGCTTCCAAAACCGAAAAAAAAACCTCAGTGTAACAAAATCATCAATAATTAATGATTTTACCGAAAGGACTTTCGACCCGACGTTTCATTAATTACGTTTTAACGACGATTAATTAGAAGCCACCAAAAAGGATAATTAATTATTCCAAGTTACGAAATCATGAAATTTTTTTCTTGTACATACATCGAAAGGAGAATGTTGAAAACCGTGAGAGCGAGGGTAAATTTATGCTTTTCGATCATCAAGGCAGAAATGTAATGTGAATCGTGTTACGTATATTATTTCGAGAGAAAACAGGACTACTGGGGAATTTCGGGGACTCATTAACATATCAATATTGACTCACCTCTCAATCGCGCCACGGCATTGAGATTAAATGACGCCCCCCCTTCTTGAATGACGGGGGTTTCCTGCAGGGGGCTCAAGCTGAGGAGCCGCGGGGCCTCGTTTTGGGTCTTGAACCAACGCATTCTGTAACAGTAAAATCAATAACGATGTCAATAAAGGTCCATATGGGGGGACGGGGTGTCATGTTACTGACTTCATTCATTTTTGTTCGTAGTCGAGTCTCTTGTTTGTCATGAATACGTTATGGAATGTGGAAATCAGCATTCAGTATTTCATATTGAGGATTCAGTATGCATCGTATATAATATAGTATTCGTAATCAAATAGTAAGTATGGACATTTAGAATGCAGTATTCTGTATCTGAAATCCATAATAATTGAGTATTTTGTACAAGTATTTTGTACTTGAGTATCAAGTATCTGATATCAACTATTTACTATAAAGCATTTACTGAGTATTAAGTATTCAGTCTAATAGTATTTAGTATTCAGTACTGTACATATCATCGAATAATCATCAGTATTTCGTAACTGAGAATTAAGGATGTCGTCAGAATAGATTTATAAGTATGAGTATTCAATATGTATCATCTAGTACTCGTATTCAGTATAAAGTATTGTGTATAATGCAGTACGCAGTATTCTGTATCGAGAATCCGTAATAATTACACTGCAAACGAGAAAATATAGACCGTATTCAAATTCACGTGCATTGAATAAAAATGGTCAAATATTGAATAGACCGTATCCGAGGACGGTGATTTTGAATACTTGGTGGATGCGAAGTATTAAAAATCACTGTCCTCGGATACGGTCTATTAAATATTCGACCATTTTTCTTCAACGCACATGAATTCGAATACTGTCTATATTTTCTCGTTTGCAGTGTAAGTGAGAACATCGTTTTTCATCACGACTGACCTAAGAAACATTTTAGAGTACCAATTTTGAGGTTAGAGTGATAAAAAAGGTTCTTTGCCAGTGTGAGTACGTACTTGCAGTACCAGTTTGGAGGTTAGAGTGATGAAAACGGTTTTTTGCCAGTGTGAATACTTACTTGCAGTACCAATTTTGAGGTTAGAGCGATAAAAAAAGGGTTTTCATCAGTGCGCGTACGTATCTCTTTCAATTAAACAAGACATTGAAACCCTTTTTGCAAATTTTGCACTCATACGATTTTTACAGTTTATAAAGGTTTTTTGCCAGTGTGAGTACGCATGTGGCTTGACAAACTACTTGAGTCATCAGGGGTGCGTTCCTGCAAAATTCGATTGAATTCTGATCTAGGGGTGCGTTCCAAAAGTGGATTGAGTTCTACTCACGCATGGCAGGTAGAAAACTCAATCGACTATTGGAACGCACTCTTGAGCACTTCTTGCAAACTTCAGACTGATACGGTTTTTCGCCAGTGAGCAAATGTTGATTCGCGAGTGAGGTGATTGATTAAAATTTTATATGCAACTATACACTGGTAGAGTTTTTCGCCAGTGTGGGTACAAAAGTGAGTTTTCGAACGAGATGGTTGGCTAAATTTGCAAACTTCACATAGGGAGGGTTTTCTGCCAGTGTGAATACGAGCATGACTTGTCAGATTCGGTGAGTCACTGGGACGCTTTTGCAAACTTCACATCAATACGGTTTTTTGCCAGTGTGATTGCGAACATTGGTTCCGGAATGACATGGTTAATCTAAATTTACCTGAAAACTATACTGTGCGGTAGGGTTTTTTGCCAGTGTAAGTGCTAACTTGTACGAACATTGGTTCCGGAATGAGATGGTTAATCTAAATTTTGCCTGAAAAGTATACTGTGCGGTAGAACTTTTCGCCGGTGTGAGTGCGAACATGGGTTATCGCGGTTATCGAACGGAATAGTTAAGCTTTATTCGCAAACTTCACACCGGGAGGGTTTTCTGTCAGTGTGAATATGTTAGTGATTGTTAAATTCCGTAAATAATTGAAACTTTATTAATTTACAATTGGTAATTTCATTACATTGGTTTTAAGATTCGATTTACAGTATAACATTAGTTCCCAAATGAGATGGTTGATTGAAACTTAGTCTGCAAACTGTATATTATACTGATGGGAGATGGTTTCTTGCCGGTGTGAATACGCATGCATATGCGTTTTTCAACTGAACTTCATTTGCTTGAGATCGCAGTGATAATTGGATCATTACTGCATCCTTGGTCGTCAGCAACGGTGAGTGCTATTATGATGACACGTTTTTTTTATCATTGTTTACATCTGCAATTATACACATCATTGAGGGCGTGGGATTGGCTGGAGTTAGGGAAAGGACGCGAAAACTACCGATACTGATAGATGCGCAACGATGTATTTGCGAATTGCGATGTTTTTTCATCGATACTAATCGATACTTATATGTGTATATCGATGTTCTTGCGGATATCGCTGTTTTTTAATACTTTTGTGTGATATTTAAGTTTTTTCAGTGTTTGTGATGAATATCAATCTTTTTGTAGCGTTTGTGACGAGTATATTTAGGTTTCGTGATGACATTTATACGATGTGAAAATAACGCGATTTTGTGGACAATTTCATAACTTCACAAAAATTTGGAGAATTTTGTCGAATTTCAAATAAGTTTTCGGGCGCTCTAGTTGACTTATATGATTTTGAAATTAAATCAGAGACTCATGCATTCACTGAATACTAAATACTTCACGCCGGATACTAACTATTCAATACTTCGAACGACACTCTCAGCGCCAAATACTTAATACGGAATACTCGACAAAACATAGCGAATACTTGAAACCAAATACTTCATACTAAATGATCGATACTTTATGACAGATACTACATACTTTTAACAAAATATTTCACACTAAATACTGAATACTCAATACTAAATACTGAATACTTGATACCGGATACTGCATACTGAATTATCGATACTCCATGCCGGATACCAAATACTGAATACTCGATACCAATTACTGTATACTGAATTATGGATACTTTACGCCGGACACTAACTATTAAATATTTCAAACGACACAATCTACGCAAAATACTGAATACTAGATACAAAATACTGAATACTTGATACCAAATACTTCATACTAAATGATCGATACTTTATGACAGATACTAAATACTTCTAACGACATATTTCACACCAAATAATGAATAATCAATACTAAATACTGAATACTTGATACCAGATACTGCGTACTGAATTATCGATACTTCATGCTGGATACTAAATACTGATTACTTGATATAAAATACTGCATATTGAATTATTAATACTTTATGCCGGGTACTGAATACTCAATACTTCAAACGAGATACTTTGCATCAAATACTACATACGGAACAGTCAATACAAAATACTGAATACTCGACACCAAATACAACATACTGAATTATCAACATCGAATACTCAATACTTCCAACTGAATACTCAACATACTGAATTCTTGGTTCAGAATACCAAATACTCAATACTTTGAAAAAAAAAAAAAAAAAAAAAAAAAACCAACTAAATTGTCGCTGCTCGCTCGAGTGGCGCCGAGGCACGCGAGGGGCCGTAAAAAAAAATCGCGCGAAATTTTATACACGCCCGTCCCACATTGTTTAACATGCATTATTCATGCAGTATTCCTCTTGCGGTTTCTCGACAACGTTATTTATCCCCCATTGGGCGCAAAGTCGTTCGGCGATTAATCGAGCGGAATTTTCCTCGCGCAAGAAAACCCGAGCGACATTCGAAAGCGACTCCAATATTTCACCGTCGCCATTAATGCGGACTGAATTAACTTTTTTTGGATTTTGCGATAACTTTCGTCGCTTTTCAGTGGCGAACGGAAGTATTCGCACTTCCGGAGGTGTAATTAAAATCCGAAGAAGTAATTTTTGTGATTGTGGAAATGGTATACCGGATTATGTAAATTTGGGGAGTTTTCGAGTTGCGGTCGGATAAAATCATAAAAATGGAAATCGCGGATGAAAAAATCGATCACGGGAATTAGGGTTTAGAAAAAAAATCGTCGGGTATGCGTGATCCAAACGAGCTACTGCTATTTTCAGAAAATGATTACGGCGGAAGTCGGGGCTGATTTTATGCGATCATAAAGTGCTGAAAAAGCAACTGTATAATTTTCTCTCTCAAATTAGCCCGGCTACTTTTTGCGCGAACTCGATCTGGTGCCCCGAGATGAAAAAAAAATTCGATAGACCTGAAATTTTTTTTCGCGGTGTTAATTTTACGTTTTTTCGGACTCGGGGCAAAAATTATTCGCTTATGAACTAACTCATCCCAGAAGTGTATAAAATACGCCAATTAAACAACTTTCTACGCCCATATCCAAGTTCCTCTCGTATGAAATGACAACTTTTTCACAATTCCAGCTTCGTTATTCTATTTCTGAACGCCATTTTTCCGCAAAAATCTGAGAAAGCTTCCTTGTCGGGGAAAACAAACCCGAGACGTAAATCATGTAGCATATTTCACGAGCGTACGTGTACGGAGTTCTAATCGATGACTCGATGATTTATGGGGATTCGGATGGGGGACGAAAAGTTTCCCTTCGTTTTCACGAAAAGTGAAAAGGATAAACGTGATTTCAGAGCCTCGAGAGCCCGAGATTCGTGCATCTGAAGCATGGGACTTGTGCATGCGGAGCACCATTTTTTCACTTAGGGATTCTCGATCTTAAAAAAAAGGAGCGTGTCGCTCTTGTAGTCAGAGGCGTCAGAGCTACGACGTTTGCTCTCATGCTTTTGGAGTAACGTTTTTTCTCTCAGTGCACGGCGTCGGGTCAGTGGCACACATATTTGCACTGGAGAAAGTCATCTCTTCGCGCATCAAAGCGATCCATTAATTCTTTGCGCAACTCTGCACTTTAACCGGCTGATCGAGTAAAGGTGAGGGAAGTCGCGGTGTCGAAACTGGGGAACGAAGGTTTTCCGGGATCGGGGATGGAATCTTGAATAAGACTCTATCCCACGGTTTCGGAGGTTTTTTGAAGGGTCTCGAGGGAGTATTTTATCATTTTTTGGTGGTTTTTTCCGAATGGGAAAGGGAAACTTGTTTGGGTTGACCACGTGCTCGGAATCCGGCTCGAAGGACCACGACGGTCGAAAAAATGGGATGATTTCATGTCTTGAACGGGTTGATACTTGTTCATCATAAATACTTTTATGATGACGTTTTAGAGTTGTGAGATTGAATTTTGAAGTTTTAAGTTGAAGGTAAATGTTCGAGTTTGAATTTAAAGTTCTTTTCAGGTTTCGATTCAAAAGTTACTCGTTTCTATTTTGGGGTTCAAAGTTGAAGTTTCTTGTGAATGTACGTTTGAAATTTATAAGTTCGGAATTTTTTGAGTTCAAAGTTGAAGTTTTTAACGAATTTACGTTTGGAGGTTATAAATTTGGAGTTTGAAATCGATTACATGTTGATATTTTGAAGTTTAGTTTAAAGTTACGAATTTAAAAAGTTGAAGTTCAAGTCTTTTCGGATGATGAAGTTTTAATTTCAAGTTAGACGTTCCTATAACATATTTGAATTCAAAATGTATCAGTTCTGAGCGTCAAGTTGAAACTGAAAGTTGAAGTTTGGAGTTTGAAGTCAACATTTCTCTTGAGTTCACATCTCAAATTTCGAAGCTTCAATTTTAAGCTGCAATTTTGAAATTAAAATATCAAATTTGAAGTTGACACTTTAAGTTTCTTTGAGATTCGAGGTGAAAGTTCGAGTCTGAATATGAAACTGGGAGTTTTCTTTTAAGTTTACATCTAAAAGTTACGAATCTATAGTTCGGAGTTCGAAGCTGAAGTTTTTTTGTGAGTTCAGGTTTAAAATTTATGAGTTTGGAATTTTTTGAGTTCAAAGTTGAAGTTTTTAACGAATTTACGTTTGGAGGTTATGAGTTTGGAGTTTGAAATTTGTTACCAGTTGATATTTTGAAGCTGGGTTTGAAGTAACGAATCATAGGTTGAAGTTTAAGTTTCTTCGAGTTTTGAAGATTTTATTTCAAGTTAGAAGTTCTCATCACATATTTGAATTAAAAATGTATCAGTTTCAAGCGTCAAGTTGAAACTGAAAGTTGAAGTTTGGAGTTTGAAGTCAACATTTCTCTCGAGTTCACATCTCAAATTTCGAAGCTTCAATTTTAAGCTGCAACTTCGATATTTATATCAAAATTGAAGTTAAAACTTTTATTTTCTTTAAGTTTCGAGGTGAAAGTTCAAGTGTGAATTCAAATTTAGAGTTTCTTTCAAGCTTACATTTAAAAGTTACGAGTTCATAGTTCAGAGTTCGAAGTTAAAGTTTTTTTGTGACTTCAGGTTTAAAATTTATGAGTTTAGAATTTTGTGGGTCCAAAGTTAAAGTTTCTAACGAATTAACGTTTGGAGGTTATGAGTTAGGAGTTCGAATTTTATTACCAGTTGATATTTTCAACTTGAGTTTGAAGTGACGAATTACAGGTTGAAGTTTAAGTTTCTTCAAATAATTAAGTTTCAAGTTCAAATTGAAAGTTTCTTTTATAAATTCACATTTAAAAATAATCAGTTTCGAGTGTCAAGTTGTAGTCGAAAGTTGACGTTTATGCAAGATTTTGAAGTTGAAGTTGAAAATTTATAGTTGAAATTTCTTTTCAGATTACATCTTAAATTTGGAAGCTTCAAGATCAAAATTAAGTTCAAGCTTAAAGATTCTTCGAGTTTTAAATTTGAAGTTCGAAGTTCCTCTCGAATTTACATTCAGAAGTTAGAAGTTCGAATTTAATGATTCGAAGTTTCCGTTTCTTACTAGTTTTTATTTCAAAGTCATTCGTGGTTTCAAGTTTCCAGTTGAAAATTCACAACCAAGTTAAGCTTAAGTTTTGACTCCAAATTACATAATATATCAAGTTTTAAATGTTGAAATTTGAAGTTTTCGCCACGTCCACTATCGAAACAACGCATAAACTCTTGTGTAAATTTAAGATTCGCTCAATTTAAGGCTAAAATCTGCAAATCAAGATTGAGTGGAAAGCCACTCAAAATAAGCAAAATTTCACTCTTTTCAAAGTCACAATTCACTCAATAAAATTAATTCGAATTCCATTATGTTTTTTAAAATAAAATATCATTCAAAAATTAGTGAGGTTTAACTCATTTACAGTTGGGTTATCACTCAAGTTTGACTTGCACAATTTTCGCTCGAATCAAGTCAATTTTCATTCGAAGAAATTCAGGAAGTAAATCTGAAGTGCAAATTTTGAGTCGAAGCTCACACTCCATATTACCTATATTCAATTTCAGAAGTTAAAAAATTTTCAAATACAGCAATCCCTCAAAATTATTTCCAAAAAAATAGGGCATTTCGAACAATTAAAAAAATAATATAGCACACTCCCTGAATTCCTTTGAGTGTAAATCCACTCAATTGAGTGAAAATCTTGCGAATCAAACTTGAGTTCAAATTCAACTCTGAATAATAAGTGGAATCTCACTCATCTTTGACTAACATCACTCTAAAAAACATAGTAGAATTCAAATAATTTTGTTGAGTGAAATATCACTCTAAAAAGGGTTCCATTTCACCCATTTTGAGTGGATTTCCCGCTCAATTTCAATTTTTAGAATTTTCCCCCAAATTCAGAATGCACTAGGACAATAAGGTCTATTAAAACAGTACATCTGAGCACCCTAGGTTAGTTCGCGGACAAAATATCCACGCACACGCTCAACCACGATACCAAATATCACCTCCAGCTCAAAAATTTCCCTCCATTGTTAGAAAAAACTCTCGATCACTCTCCAGCCATCCCAACCATGCCTTATTAAGCCCTCTCTCCAGATAAAAAGACCCCGTCACTTCCTCGAATTTTCCGAAACGGTTGTCATCGTTGATTCGCCACGCGGCTATGCGTTTCAATGCACTGAGTGCTTGTCTTCTGGCCGCGCAGGTCGTTAATTGCCGTGAGTGTGTTTCCAAGTTTTCATAAAATACCGGCCTGACGTCTGTGCAGTTAGCTCCTCGGTCTCGTCAACCCAGAGCTCGTTACTGTCGAGCTGATCCCGAACGTGCCACAGTGTATATTTCGAAATTTACCTCACCTCGAGTGAGATAAATCGAGAATGTTGATACGCACACAACACAAATGGATGCATAGAAGTGCATAATAAGAGGGATACACGCTCGGGTGAAAAATGTATGGTATCCGATGATGAAAATTGGTTTGCATCGGGAGAAAGAAACTTAAAAGAGGACGAGAAAGTTGTTTAATCCGGCTCGAAAGACCATAAAAGTCAGTCGCCATGCAACAAAGGACAAAAAGTGTCCTGTATCCGGCTCGAAGGACCCTCAATTGAGAATAACAATCGGTTTCCTAGATTTTCTCCAAGTTTGGCAGTGCTATAAATGAGTAATGAAAGAGTCATTCTTTTCGGAACTGAGGGGGGCATAATAGAGGTGATGATGAATTCTTTTGGATATGGTAATGAGAATCCCGGTGATACAAAAAAATTCCATTCACTGGGAAATAAAGATTGTTCGGCGTTTCCGTTACGGCACGGAATTCAGATCGAAGTCATTATCCTAGATCTTCATCGACGCAGCGCCAGAAGTGTGATAAATTGGCGCTACATTATTTGTCTCTTCAATTTGCCTATAAGCGCCGTTTGAGCACTGTCTCGGGTATATTTGCGATGTGCGAAGCAGCAGTTTGTCTTGAAAACGAGGAACTTGGAATTTTCTGGAGAAATCTGGAGGAAATGTTTTCTTTTCTGGTGGATTTTGGCAAGCACNNNNAAAAGTGAAACAATACTGAATTTCACAAGCGTCAAAGTTTTCGAGAAACTTTATAATAATTTCTAACATTTAAAACATTTCAAGATTTTCAACAGTTTTGAGAATTTTCAGAGCTTGGAGGATTTCGAGAATTTTACGAGTTTTTAAGGAGTTTGAAAATTTTCAAATCTTCGAAAGTTTTGGAAATTTCGAAGTTGTAAAACAATTTTTGAAAGTTTTAAAAATTCACAGATTTTCATAATTCTTGGAATTACGAAAATTTGACGAATTTCTAATATTAAGAGAAACTTAATAATTTGGAATATTTTTAACATTTTAAGAGTTATAACAATTTTGAGAATTTTCGAAGTTTGAAATATTTTAAGGATTTTGAAAGTTATTAGAAGTTTAAAAATTGTAACAATTCCAAAACTTTCCTAAATTTCAGATGCTTGTAAAAGTTTCGAAAATTCTGCAAATTTACAATATTTTAAAAATTCTTTAAATGACGAAAAATTTTCGAATTTTGCACATTTCGAGAAACTTGATAATTTGGAACATTTCAAGATTTTACATAATTTAAAGAATTCCGAAAGTTTTTTGTGCTTTGACAATTTTCAGAATTTCAAAAATTCGAGAAATTTGAGAGATTTGAACAAGTTTCGAAAATCTTAAGAAATAGGGCAGTTTTAATAATTCTTGAAATTTTGAAAATTCTACGAATTTCTAAAATTTCAAAACAAAAATGTTCTCAGTTGGAACAATTTTATTTCCAGATTTTTGACTGTTTTGAAGAATTTTGAAGTTCAAAGATATATCAAAAAATTTTTAACTTTTTGGAATGTTCATGATTTTTAGAACTCCGAAAATTTCAAAAATTTCATAAATCTGAAAAAGTGTTCAAATTTCCGGAAATTAACAATACTTCATAATTATTAGAACTCTGAAAATTTTACGAATTTCTGAAATTTTGAGAATCTTGATAATTTCGAACATTTTTAACATTCCAAGATTTTGAACTATTTCGCCAATTTCCAAAGTCTGGAGTATTTTTTGAGAATCTAAAAAGTCTGCAGAATTTCGACAATTTTAAGAATTTCAACAACTTCAAAAATTCCTGTTTTAAAAAGTTTTCAAAATTCTCAAAATTCAAAAAATTTTCATAATTCCCCAATAAAACTCTACTTTTTGAACTTGTTAAACGAATTTCCAGTAAAAATCTCATCAGCCCCTCCCTCCCGCAATTTCCGGCTACGTCCTCAGAATTCGGTTTTGTACGTGATGCGAATTTCGACATATTTTGACCCCCCCCCCCCCCAACGGCCCCAAATCGTCGAGTAGCGATGGAATCCGAGTTAATCTGGAAATCCATTCGGGAAGAGCCTTAATTCCCCCTTCCGAGTTACGTATTTTCTATCGACCGAAGCTGCGAGTACGCGAGAGTTGCTTGGCCTTTCGAAGCCGTCCTCGATAGATCCAGCCCGAGAAAATCGTCTTCACCAGTCTCGGAATTCCTCGGACAACAATGTCAGAGAGCGAACCAGTTATGACGCGCCGTTTTTTTACGGGCTTTGCGCGGATGGTTTACGAGCCACGCGTATGTCGCTATAATTCAAGCCCTGAAAAACGTTTCGCTGTTGTTTCCTCTTATGATTTTTCTGATGCGAGGCTTTGTTTATCGTGTGGGTACATTGGGATGATTTTAAGAGTGTTAGTAGTTAGTCGGGAAACTGATGGTCCTTCGAGCCGGATTTCTGGCATGGGGTGAACTTATCATAAGGTTTCCTTGAATATTTTTTGAGAAGAACAGCAAAGTACGACATATGATGACATATTTCTCAAAAGTGTGACATAGTATGATAATACGCGCTATTTTTTCAAAATTCCGAGTTTGAAAATTTCCAGACGTGTAAGAATGGACAGAAATATTAAAATTACTCCAAAATTACACTCGATGAACTCCAAGAACGTCAAAAACCGAAGGCTTTCTATAAAATCGAGAGATTTCACGAAATTCAGTCATAATATCAATGTTTTATCATTCGGTGACGAGCGACTCATTTTTCAATGGCATCGCTGACTCTAACTGGATATTAAATGGATATATCGTTCTCTTTTTCTTCCAAGTGCAACTAATAATGAATTTTCTATCCGCTGAAACACCCGATCATCAGAACCAGCTCAAGATAGTCGTTTTAATGACCGTTAATGATCTTTTTATTTTTCTTTCCTCCCATACTGATTCCAAGGATGCTGCGTTTCTTCGAAACCCTTGAAGGGAAACTCGTAATGAGTTTCGCGACGCGAGGAAAGCTCGAGAGTCATCGTCCTCGGGCTTTGCTCGAGGACGATGAACGCCTCCAGTATGGTCGCGCCAGGTGTAACCTGCTCGGTGTCCTGGTGTGAATTTCTCATTTCTCGTGTCAAAACGTCCATTGATAATCGTTTCAGAACAAAATTGTTTGAGAATATCTCTAGACTGTAATGACTTTTGTTTCGGCGTCCAAGATTCCCACTTTTCCTTTTCTCCCTCGCGAAAACCGTTGGAACAAAGATGGCGATCAATTTTCGGCTGACCCAGATTCCGAAGAGGTTTTGCGAGGGTCAAACCTCCGAGCCCCGGAGGATCTCCTGTCGCGGCGTCCCTCGGAGGACGAGCATTATCAAGGCCGACGAGGTCCTTTTATTTTCTGAGCGTTTGACGAGAGCGACATGCCACGCATTCCTCGGCGAAATGCGAAACGACCGTTGCAACGGCCGTTGGGGACGCGCATGCGCCCTACCCTTTCACGCGTGTACACTCGGCATTTTTTTCGCGAGCCAATATTTATGCACGCGTGTGCGCGCGTGCTTGTGAATGCCCTGGCGATGTGTGTAAGGACGTGAACCCAAGGACGCGAGAGACCCTTGCTCCACGTTCATCTTGGGACAATGCATCGACCTCGTGACGAATTTTAGAGATTTTGAGGGGTTTTGGTGGGTTTTGACGGTTTTGGTCGTGGGGGGGAGGGGGGGGGGGGGTTAGACGGTTGAATTTCGAAAAATCGAGCTGAAAGAAACCGGGGAATTCGGAAGTCTACAGTTTTCGGAAATATTTAAGACATACCAAATTCAAAATTTTTTCGAACTTCCAGAAATTTTCAAATTTTTAAATTTTGAACTTGTTTCAAATATTTATTACTTGAATGAATAAAAATTATATTACTTTTGATTTTTTGTAATTTTTGAATTGAGATTTTATGATTTCAAATTTTGAGTCAAATTCGTCAATTTTTTTTAAATTGACGAATTTAACAACATTCTCAAATTTCCCATATTTTTAAAAAGATTCGAATTTTTGAAATTCTACAATATTTTTGGATTTTTCCCAATTTTTCATGCTTATAACATCTTTGGAGATTTCAGATTATGTTAAAATTCTTGAATTTTTCTAACTTTGTAAATTTTTCGAACTTATAAAATTTTCAAATTTCCGAAATAATTCGCAACTTAAAAATTTCGCATAATTTTTCAATTTTTTTGGAAGTGTTTTTCATTATTGTATATTCCTTTGGATTAGATTTTTTCATTATTTTTATAATTTTTTTGATTTTATAAATTGAGAATCTTCGACATTTCACGAAATAACGAAAATTTTCGTGATTTCCAATTTTTGAATTGTTTTTGGACATTTTTAAATTTGCAAACTTTCCGTAATTGACGAATTTTACAACATTATGAAATTCTCCATATTTTAAAAAAGATTTGATTTTTCGAAATTTTACAATATTTTTGGATTTTCCACAATTTTTTCGAAAAAATTTTATACGAACTTGATATATTTTATAAACGGTAAATAAAAACCAAAATTACTAAGGTAGTGTTTCAATTTCAAACAAAACATGTACGATACAATTTTTGGAATTTCAAATTCTTCTAATATAACCTGTAAATTTTTGTTATTTCCGTCAATTAATGACAGTTTTATAATTCTATGAGGGCGGGGGGGGAGTGGGTATTTCAAATTATCTTGATTCAAATTTTTACAAAATCTTCAATTATTTCGAAAAAATGACATGATTTTCATTCTCAACCAATTTCCACATTGCATAATCCGGCGCGAGAATATTTCCACATATTTCTAATTTTTTCGTTCGTCTCCATGTTCATTACGTCAGAACTGTAACTTTACACATCCTTGAGGTTGCATTTTTCCGCAATTCGTTGTCGCGGATCAAATGAGGGGAGACGAAAAAGGAGAAAAAAAATTGAACTTGACTGGAGTGCTCGACCGTAAAAGGATCGCGATACTCGATATTTCAATTCATTTGTCACGTCGGTACCGTAATGAACGTGATATTACGACCTTTCGGACGACACCGATTTTTTCGGGTGTGAAATCGATAAAAAATGACCTACGTCATCAAATAAGCTAATTCATCGTCTCTCAAGTGTTTCGTAGCTGTCGTAACAAAATTTCCATAATCAAAAATTGCTATAATCACCGAAATTGGAGTAAAAAAAATTTTAATGATCCTTCGAGCCGGATTTCAGGCATTTTGTACTTCTAGTAATTTTAAACTATGAACTATGTACATTTTTTGTGGCATGGTCCTTCGAACCGGATAAGCGTCATTTTTTTCCAATTTCCCTACTTCTAATTTCTCTTATGTGGCTTAATAAAACTTAATGATTCTAAACATTAGAACTCGTAAAATTCGCGAGTTTGATTGGTAGCGAAAAGCGTTAATTAATGGGAATTACATGAAATTACATAATCACCGAAATTGGAGTGAAAAAAATTCAAATTATCCTTCGAGCCGGATTTCGGGCACTTTAAACTTCTAGTAATTGTAAAGCGTGAACTATGAACATTTTTTGTGGCATGGTCCTTCAAGCCGGATAAGCGTCATTTTTTGCAAATTTCCCTACATCTAATTTCTCTTGCGTTAATAAATAAAATTTGATGATCCTGAATACTGGAAGTCATAAAATTCGCGAGTTTAATCAGTTACAGAAAGCGTTAATTAATAGATATTACATGAAATTACATCGCGTGTATTGGGTTCGCGCTCGAGTCAACGACTCGAGAGTGTCGCAAGAAATTCGAAAAATAAAGAACAGGTTTTCTATGTGGCTATATCGTGACCCCTTCGAGATGGGGCGCGCAGGAAATATTTCACAATACTATTTCCAGGCCGCAAAAAGTTGCAAAATGACGATTTGCTGAAAATTACGATTATATAATTTATACTGATTAAGAACATACTTCATAAAGTCCGAGAAACCGCGTGTACTTCCCTTCTAGGTATAAAATCTCGTATAAAATAGCATCGTGTATTTAGTACAAAAATTTTTTTTCGTACTCGGTTCCGCCTCGGTCTACAAAATAGCACTCGTAAAAAAATTTTACTTACTAGTCACATAATATACTATTAATTTATGATTTAAT
Source organism: Platygaster equestris (assembly GCA_030522785.1). NCBI lineage: Eukaryota > Metazoa > Arthropoda > Insecta > Hymenoptera > Platygastridae > Platygaster > Platygaster equestris. The sequence continues at coordinate 22,850 of JAPYZK010004419.1, forward strand.
CATTTTGATTCAAACTAGGCAATGTGATCTTTTACTTTAAAAAATTTTTATTTACGATGCTTGGAGAGTTACTTAATAGATTACCTAATTATTGATTTGATTGTTAATTTACGTGTAAAAGCGAGAATTTCCCGAGCGAGGAAATGGCGAGAAAACTAGAAAATTCGGGTCGCACGCGAACGCGAACGAGAACAGGAAAGTTTTTTTCGTTCATTTTCTAACTGCTCGAAACGTGCTCTACATTCTTGTTCAATGAAAAGTAACTGAGTAACTTGATGAATTTATAGAAAGTTCAACGAGGAAAATATCTGATATCGAGAAAATAAGTAGCTGATAGAATCAAATAATGAACTCAGAACTCTGTGAATTCGTAAGTAAATCGACAAATAAAAGATGAATTGATAAATGATTTAAATACGAAAAAAATATACTTATTCTCACGGAATCATGATCCAGGAATCATTTTTCAATGACTTTTGGACCGTTTTTATATTCATTCGAGACATTTTTTATGCCATCAATTCAATTATCAACGATTGATGTGCAGTCAATCATTTTGGCATTTTAATCGAGTCGCGTGATTTTTTCTAATTTTTTTATGGCTACTTTAGACCGTATGTTGCAAGTGTTCGGAATTCCATGCGATGAAAAACCTCGTAAAAATTCAGTGAGATGCCAAAATTATCGCTTCGCGTTATTACGAAGCCAATTGAAATTCCAAGCAGATGTCGGTTTCATGTAAAATCAGTGCTGGCCTTGAAAACTCGACTTATCGGTTATCAGGTGAAAAAATTCCGGGTGATTTGATTAATTTTATCGAAAATATGAGGCTGTAATCAACTGAGGAGAGATTTATATTTCTTTCTTTCGAATAAAAGTGGAAAAATATCGTCAAAATTTTGTTTTACATGAATTGAAACTATTATTTTCGAGAATTTACACATTTTTGAAATTTCATCTGAAAATGTAACTTTAAAAATCAAAAACTCCTTTTTCACTCTCTAAGTAAAAAAAAAAAAAATGAGACGAGAAACATAAATCAATATTTTTTATGTATCATTAATTTTATACTGTTCAAAAATAGATGATATTCCAAATATTTCAAGACGTGGAAAAAATGCTTTTAGAGCACGAGATTTTTGCATTGGAACTATCAAAGCTGTAAACCAAAAAATTCACGCGTCTAAAGGACCCAAAGTAACTTTTTCCCGAAAACAATTTTCATGTTTCACGAAATCCGCTTACCAAAAACGTGTCCAAGGGAGACATTTTCCCTCCTGGAATTCGCGATCAGCATAAAAAAGCCGTAAAAAGCGTTATTTTCGTTCCGTTTCACTTCGTTTCGCGCTCGGGAGGACAAAAAAACATTTTTCTCACGCAACATTGTGCACGCCGTTGCATGTAAGGGCGCAGATGTCAAACAAATAATTTGAGGCATCCCCGAGACATTTGTGAACTTTCACCATTAAAGTGCGTAACGGTCGACTGCAGCCTCCTGCGGGACACAATGCGCGTATAACGACCTGACCTTCCTGCGCTTCGAAACGCATTTTTTGGGCACTGAAAGGCAAAAGCTCGACGCGCATCGTGTCTAATTCTCGTAATTTTCAAGCGAGATAACATTAATTTTAGTGGAAATGACATTTTTTGTGAATGGTCCTTCGAGCCGGATATGCGAGGAATTCTCCTTTTCTTCCCATACAAATTCGTCTTTTTCTTTACGATAAATTTTTCTTCGTTTTTACGAAAAATCGATGTCAAGAACGCCAAAATTTTGGAAAATCGTGAAAGAAACCGAGGGAAGAACAAAATTAATTAAATTAGAAATCATAAAAAATTTCGTAATTTCGTCAAAAAATATAAAAAGTCTTCAATTTTTAAAAAATTTTAAAACGATGAAAAATTACTTCGAAAAAACAAAATAAGAATATACTTAAATATTTGTGAAATTGTAAAAAGAAAAATAATATAAAAACATTTTTGAAAAACATCGTTAGTAAGAAATTTGGGAATTTTGGATTATTTGAAAAATTATCGGAAATTTTTCAAATTGACCTCCAGCATTCTTCAAAAACTTCAAAAATCTTGATAAACTAAAATGCACAAAAATTTGTGTAATTTCGAAAATTTGTACGACCTTTCCAGCATCACTGAAAATTTTGAAATTTCAAAAAATTCGTTGATTTCAAAAATTTCGAAAATTTCAAAGAATTCAGAAATATCGAAAAATTACCATCAATCGTAAATTATGAACATGTCGGATAAGTTCCGAATTCAGAATTATTACAAATTTTTGGAAATTCTGAAAAATTTGAAAAATTGAGACAATATAAAATAGTTGGACATTTTCGATTTTTCTTTTTCCTGGTTTTTTCAAGGCTCAGATGTTTCTGAAATCGGAAAGAAAAATTTTTTCGATGCTGCCAGGGATAAAAACACTATAAACTAACCAAATTTTCCTACATTTAATCTTACGTGGTCCTTCGAGCCGGATTATCCAATTTTTCACCATAATTCTCGACCAAACTTATTTTTACATAACCTAAAACCTGCAGCTCAGCAACAGGTGCAGTAACCATTACGTAAAAAATCGGGAGATTCTTAGCGAGAGAACTTACACCCATTTTCTTCGGTCCCATGAAATTACGTAATTGTTACGTGAACAAAGTACTCTCGCGGAGCAGCCTGAAGATGTATTGTAATCGATCTGGCGATATTTTCCTCTCGAGAAGACGAAATCGATAAGAAATCGCGATAAGGGGCGCTCTAATTAATTCCGGGCTTTTTTGCATCGGCTTAGATCGCGTTTCACGGTCTTGAAAGTTACGGTACGGTGCACAAAAAGACTGGAAAAAGTGGCGGTATTCGATACTTTCGATCATACCGATAATTTTGTACTAAACAATTTTTTTATCGTTTTTTGAGCGTACAAAATTAACGATTTATGATTAGTAAAAAAAATAAAAGTTCAGGGTGAAAAAAATTGCATAAATTTCGAAAAAAATAGTTGAAGAATTTTAAAAAAATTTCCATTTCGAAGAAATTTTCCATTTCGTCAGTCAAAATGTTGGAAAAAAGGAAAGTTCAGAATGTAAAAAATTGAAGAAATTCCGGAAAAAAAAATTAAACTACGAGAATTTAAAATATTTTCCATTTCGTCAGTCAAAATGTAAGAATTTTTGAAAATTTTCCATTTCGTAAACATTTTCCGTTTAGTCAGTCAAAATGTTGGAAAAAATTAAAGTTCAGAATGTAAAAAGTTGAAGAAATTCCGAAGAAAAATCAAACTACGAGAATTTAAAGTATTTCCCATTTCGTCAGTCAAAATGTGAAACACGACGAAAACTATGCTATCAATTCCACCTAAAATTACTCACGTCCAAGATACGTTAAAAATCCAGAAATTCATTATGCAGGAACAAAAAGCGATAACTCGAAGTCGCTCGAACGCCTTTCTGATACGAATTCCTTCGACTTTTACTTTCGTAAGTGCGTTACGCATGTTCACAAAAAATGGCGCAACTGCTTTTTTCGCGTTTTTCGAAAGTCTTTAGGATTGGAATTGGTAATGTTTCAAAAATATCTCCTCGGAATCGCTCATGTTTATATAACAGTGCATGGATTTTTACAACGCGAGAGATGTGCTTTGCTTTCAACTTCTAAGGAACGATGAACCGTAAGGAAGTCAGATGTATACGTAATACTTTGAACTAGCGGCCAGATGCAGACGCAGTGTTACATTCCGCGGATGATTTACGCTCCCCTCGCGTATTTCGTTATTTTTGAGGAAAAATGGGCGAAATAGTCTGGGATTTCTAGATTTTCTGAGGGTTTTGAGGTATTTTTGGAGAATTATGAATTGTTTTGAATAGGTTTTTTGAAATTGTTCGGGAATTTTAATGACGCTTGAAGGGGTGGGCGATGGTGTGGTTACTAGTGAGTTGCGCAGGAACCACAGGTGGCCCAATAAAAATTTTCCGGATTTTGGTCCTGAGAAAGCAGATAGAAAGTGTCCGTCGAACATTTCTTCCTGCAAAAAGGTTCTTCCAGACATCGCGAGTAAAAAAAAGGAATAACGATTATTTTATTGGAATTAATTTTTTTTTATTGATTAACCTTGCGCATTTTCTAAAGACCCGAACCTAACCTGAAGAAGTCGTTCAAAGCAATACACTTCCAAGTTCACTAAAGAAGGAAATCAAACACCAAATTTCCATTTTAACCCAAAGAAGTCATGTGAAAAAATGTCATATCTTTACAGTCAAACTTTGCGCATTTTCTAAAGAGCCGAATCTAACCTGAAGAAGTCGTTTTAAGTAAAATACATTCAAGTTCACTAAAGAAGGAAACCAAACCCTAAATTTCCATTCTAACCCAGAAGTCATTTGAAAAAATGTCATATTTTTCAAGTGTGAAAAGTTTAAACTTTGAGCGTTTTCTAAAGAGCCAAACTTAACCTGAAGAAGTCGTTCAAAGTAAAATACGTTGAAGTCCACTAAAGAAGGAAATCAAACCCCAAATTTCCATTGTAACCCAATAAAGTCTTTTGAAAAAATGACATATCAATGCAAAAAATCAGCGAAAGGTAATGAAACATGACAAGGAATTTTCTTGGGTTTTCGAGCTGAAAATTTCCGAAATATCAGACGAGAAAAACTCCAAAATCACATAACTCTGGACCCACTGACATGGGATTTTTATCTGATCCGCAAAACATGCGCAACTCATCAGACACCGATGGTGTTGCTCTTTCTCTCTCTCACTGAATGACCGTTCTTGTGAGAGAGAAAAGGACAGTTGCGTAGTTGCCCATTTTTATGGACGCTCGGAAAGATGACAAAATCAGGAAATTTGAAAAGTTGTGCATTAACTTTTGCCAACTTTTGAACTTTTTTTTGTTCGCAAGCGAGTAGAAGAAAATTTTGAGATTTTATGAATTTTTGAAATCCTCGGAATGTTTTTAAAAAATGACAAAATACTCAAAATGAATTGAATTTTCGAGATGACTGGAATATTTGAAATTTCTAGATTGTCGAGTATTTGAAAATTTTCCGAATTGTCAAAATTTTCACTGTTTTTGCAATTTTTGGAATTTTCGGATTTCGAAAATCATCGAAATTCGATACATTCTTAAAATTTTCAGGATTTTTGATATCTGAACAATTTTTTTGATATTCAAAATTTTTTGAATCTTTAAAATTTTTTAAATTCTTGAATATTCTAGGATTTTTTTAATGCCGAAATTGCCGAAATTCTTGAAATTTTCAGAACAATTGTTCTTCTAGTTTTTGAAATTAACAAAATTTATAGAATTTTCGAAATTTACAAAAATTGTAAATCGTGAGAACATTTTTCATATTTCTTTGAATGTTCATGATTATTTGAATTATTGAAGTTGTTAGAATTTTAGAAATTCTCGAAATGTTGAAAGTAATGATAAAATACTTGAAACAACTCAAATTTTCAAGATTATTATTTACAATAATAGTTACTCATGTTTAAATTGATGAATTTTATCTAATATTTAAAAATTCTGACAGTTTTTAAAACTTTTGGGATTTCTGGATTTTTGATGTAAACAAAATTTTTAGGGTATTAAAAATTTTTGAAATCTTCAAAATTTTCTGAATTCTCAAATATTTCAGGACTTTTTGTATAATTGAAATCCCTAGAATTACCAAAATTTTCATAATATTCAAAATTGCCGAAATTCTTAAAATTTTTAGAATTGTTCTTCTAATTCTCGAAATTTTCAAAATATACAGAATTTTCGAAATTTCCATAAATATGAAATTGTTAAAAAATTTTCAAAATTGTTTAAATGTTCACGATTGTTTAAGTATCCAAGTTTTCAGAATTTTCGAAATTCGCAAAATTTTCAGAGTTCTCGGAATTACCAAAAACTTCAAAATCTTCAAAATGTACAATATTCTTCGAATTTTTATAATTCTAAAAATTGTTTGAATTAACGTTATTTATAGAATTTCCAACAATTTCGGAATTTTCGGATTATGCATTCAAAATTCTCGAAGTTCTTAAAATTCTCAAAATGTTCAGAATCTTCAAAATTCTCAAAGTTTCCGAAATTATTGAAGTTTCCAATATTTTCACAATTTTCAGAATCCTTATAATTTTCAAAATGCTTCAAACTCGTTCAAATTATCAGAATTTTTATAATTTTCTAAATTCTCGAAATTTTCAGAATTCTCGGACTTACCAAAAAGTTGTGAACTTTCAAAATATTCAAAA
>JAPYZK010004420.1:0-10462 GCA_030522785.1 Platygaster equestris
CCATTTTTCCCACACTTCACGTGAAAAATCACTCAATCCACCTCGTTCCCCAATTTTAGCAGGGCTAAAAAATTTTAGTTGGAGAAATATCTATTTCTCCTACACTTTACTTGAAAAATCACTCAATTCACTTTTTTTTCCACTCTCAGCAGGGCCCGAAAATTTAAGTGGGAGAAATATCTCTTTCTCCCACACTTCACGTGAAAAATCACTAAATCCACCAGTTTTCCCACTCTTAGCCAAAATTCTATTTTCACTAGCACGCAGAAACTGATACTCTCTTTCATCAAAACTTCATCCCACTAAAAAAAACTGATAGTAATCATATACCAATCGCGCTCGAAAATTCGATCGTATCATTTCCATTTCATTGCGCGATGCCCACGGAACGTAGAAGTGCATTAAAACAATCGCGCTTTTCATTGTTCGGGTACCTTCATCAACCCCAGATTTTTATCTCTCCGCTATTCGATATCGCGAAAACGTATCCCCCAATCAATTTTCCATCTGGCGGCGTTGTGTTTGACAGCGTACCACGCGATGTTTTTCCTGTTATAAAACTGACTACTTTTTATTCGTCGCGGAGCAATCAATTTTTTCCAGGGAAATGATAGATAGCCTGGAGAAATATTTTGACGATGGAAAAAGTTCTATCTGTAGGAATACTTTTATTGCTGTTTTCACGGAAATTCGGTTGATAACAAAAAACGTGTTGAAGGTTGAAAAAATTAGGGGGAGGGGGGGGGGGGAGGGTTGGAAAAATATGGTTATTTTCGAGAGTTGAAACATTAAGATGACACAGAAGTGATGGCAGATTTTTGTATGCTCGAATTTTATCCATGGAATTTACAAATAAATATCAAATCTAGCGTGATTCTAAAATTTCTCATTCCAGGAATTTCCAACTCGCTCGGTTTCTAAATGATTGGAAATTATTTTGAAATTGAATTCATAAAAGAATCGATGATACTCCGAGTAGTTCTAGTATGACCGCGTGTCTGACCGAAACGATTTTATTCCACTTGAAATTTATCAACGAGAATCTTTTTTATCATTGACGTCACTCTGAATTCATGGAACCGAACGAACATGAAATTTTTTCTACCACTGAATTTTTTTCAATGATGCCTCGACTCGAACAAAAAAATTCACGATATCGAGAAATTTGATTCCTCTGAAGCTCGATTTCGGGCGTGACGATTATTTTCAATTTTGATTCCTCTGAAACTCGATTTCGGGAGTGACGATTATTTTCAATTTTTTTTCAAACACGTATGAAAAACGTTAAACTGATCGACAGTTTAAATAAAATCGGAAAATTCCGAAAATGCGATCAAATATCGAAGAGAACAGTTAACGTAATTTTTCAAAATTTCAAATTTTGATATTAATTTTCCATTTTCGGAAAAACTTGAAAATTTTGCATCTATCCACTCTATCATTGCGCAAATTTCTCATATTTAACTTTTGGAAGGCAATTATTCCGTAGAAATTTGAATTATCGCAAATATCTTCTCCACTCTCGAAACGAAACAACACCAACAATGAACCCCAAGAGCCCGTTTACCCCGAGCAAGATGCACCCACTCGAAAGATTTTAATTGCCGCCTTGACAGTCAATGCAAAAAGCTCGCTAATTAGCTACAGGAAACGAAAAAAGTACAAAAACTGTATTTTGAGCGAGCTCTTAATCGAAACAATTTCACGGTCGCTGCGCATCCGGGACGTCGAAGGAAAAAGCGATTTCCCTTCGAGTTCTCGGCCCCGAGAATCGATCGCGGGGCAGCGATTTGCGCGCAAACTTTTTAAGTGCCTTCACATTCGACTGATAAATAAATTAAAAGTTTACGGAGTGTAACTAGTTCCCAGAGCGCCGCGCGAATGTCAAGTTGAAACAACTTGTGGAATCATGCTCGTGCTACTTTTCGATTGAACGAACGGAGAGAGTATTGTATTCCGAGCCAACAAGTGTCTCTTGTCATATAAGGTGACAATTTTAATGTTTGAGGAAAGTTAATATTGATTTGTCGATTTTTTTCGATTTGTTGATTAATGATGACATAATAATACCAAGAATAATGATATAAGTATATAATGAAAAAACTCCTACCCCGCTGTCACAGACTAAGTGTCTTAATTCAAGACACGTGTCTTACATGAAGACACGTATCTCAATTTCAGATGCATGCTTTAAATTTTGGAATGTGTTCCAATTTAAGACATGTCTCAATTTGGGACATGTGCTTTGAATTTGTGACATGTGTCTTCATTCAAGCCACGTGTCTTAATTTGAGACGCATGTGGTTCATCAAGACGCGTGTCTTGAAATTTCTTACATCACGATACATGTCTTATATGAAGACACATTTTTCAATTGAAGTCACGTGTCTTACATGAAAACACGTATATTACTTCAAGACGCATACCTTTATTTTAGAAATGCGTCCTAAATCTGCAGATATGTCTCGATGTAAGACATGCCTAAATTCAAGACATGTGTCTTAATTTAAGACACACTTCCCACATTACAACATATTTATTGTCTTCAATCAAGGCGAGGGTCTTATAACTAGATGCGTGTTGCAAGACACGTCTTATAAGACACATGTCTTATATCAAGAAACAAGTCTCAATTTAAGACATGTGTCTTACATAAAAACATGTACCTTGATTCAAGACACATGCCTGAATTCCAAGAATGCGTCTCGAATCAGAAGATATGTCGTAAGACATTTCTAAATTCAAGATATGTGTCTCGAATTAAAGGCATGTGTCTCAATTCGAGACACGTGTCTGTATTCAAGACACATGTATTACATCGAGATGTGTGTCTTAATTTAAGACACACGTCTTACATCACAACGTATGTCTCAAATTGAGCCACGTGATTTACATCACGACACATGTTTTTAATTGAGACACGTGATCTATATCACGACGCATTTCTTAATTTAGTGACACGTGTCTTACAACAATATACATGTTATAAGACCCATGTTACAAGACACATATCTTCTGTCAAGACTCACGTCTCAATTTAAGGCACGTGTCGTTCATAAAAACACGTATCTTTATTCAAGACACATACCTCAATTTTGGAAAAGTGTCTTGAAGTAGAAGACATGAGTAGTATTAATCAAAATCATGCCTAAATTAAAGACATGTGTTTTGAAATTGAGACTAGTGTCTCAATTTGAGACACATGTATCACATTAAGACACGTGTCTCGCAACAAGATACGTGTATTAAGATACATATCACAACAAGACACATGTTTTAATTCAAGACACGTGTCTTACACTTTCCCTCTCCTGCTGCCACAGACTCAGTGTCTTAATTGAAGTCACATGTCTGACATCAATTTCCGAATAAAAAACTATTTATATTAACATTTTCATAAAATAATTTTTTTGTGAAAAGACGACATTACCCTCTAGGCTCTTTTTTGGTGTCATTGACTTTTGCAAGGGCTCGGGCGCGAAATTGACGAAAATCAAAGCAAGCAAATCTCAGGGGAATTGGATATCTCGGTTACTTTTTCCCGACGTGGAGGGTTTATTCTCCTAATGTCAGAAACACATTTCGTCAATATGTCTCTGGGAACAAAGCAAATGGCGAACGGATCGACCAAATTAGTTTTCTCGTGACGGAGCTTTCATGAATCTGTTTCAAGAAGGTCGTAACTTTTTTTCGAGACTGATGAACTTTTCTGATTGTGAGTGGACACGTTTTTTTAATGGTCGATGGGGGAGGATGTAACGTAGGATGAATTTAGAAAAAAATGAGGTTTTTTGGGGGCGGGGAGGTTGGTTGACCATCTATCAATCAATCTCATATTGTCCGCAGGTCAACCACAGGTGACCACAATTTTTTGAAGGTCAGGTGCGGCACTTTAGAAAATATTCATCGAAAGTTCGATCTTATGAAAAAAATGAGTTTCTGAAGTGCGGCACCTAACCTCTGAAAACACTAACTTGTTACTTTTTTCGCACTTTGAATATTTATAATAAAAGAAATTGTTGACAAATCGACATTCCGCTGTTATTTTATCAAAATAAACTAGTTTTTATATTTTATAAAATTTTTAGGGGCCGTTATACTGCAATTTTGCTAAAACTTCTAACCTCAAAAAATTTTAAATGATAAACATCGTGAGAATTAGAGGTCTAATTCTATTGTTTTCAGGTGCATCTAGACAGTATCAACTTTTTTCCAAGGATTCACTAGCACTTTGTCAAGCAACATTCGAATCGATGAAAAAATACCGACTGTAAAAAAATTACTACCAGCAACTATGCATACAAATTATACGACCGAACAATTGTTAAAACCGTCGTAAACAATGCAGCGGGTTACGACGTCGTAAAATGTCGGGAATTCATGAAAATTCGATCTATATGCATGTTTTATTGATATCCAGGCTTAGGGAACTCAATGTCAATTCATGGATTCATAACGCATGGAATTTCCAATACACAACTTTTTTTGTATGCCACTAGCCGGTTGAGGGCAACGTTTTCTCGTCGCTCTTTTTGGGGCGCCGAAAAATGTTTCAAACTAATTCAAATTTTCGGATTGTCCAAAAAAGTTGAACTTTCTGAATCTTTTAAAAAACTCGAATTTTTACAATATTTCGAGGAATTGGAAATATTCAGAACTTTTGAACAATTTCAGAGTTGATAAATTCCGAAAAAATTCAGAATTAAGGAATTTTCTAAGAATTCAAAATTTTCGAATGTTTCACAAAAATTACTATTTCAGAAAAAAAATGAAAACATACAATTTCAAAATTGGAATTTTTATATTTTTGAAAGAACACGAAATTTCATCAATTTCCGGAAAACTTGAAGATTTTCGGATTTCTGAAAAAACTGGCATTTTTTAAGTAACCCGAATTCTTAATTTTTTTTTAAAACTAAAATTTTTTCGACTTTTATGTAAAACATTGAATTTTTACAATAAAAAGAAATCAAAATTTTCGATCATTTCCAAAAACTAACAGTTCCCGGAATTTTCATTAAACTCTAAATGTCAAATTTTTCGAAAAATCCAAAATATCCGAATTCTCAAAGAAACTCGAAATTCACAAACTTGTGGTAGTACGAATTTTCGAATTTCCGAAAAATTTGGAATTTTTTCATTACAAAAACTTAGAATTCACGAATGTTTATGAAATTTAACGATTTTTAATCTTTTCAAAAAACTCGAATTTTTTTAAAAAACACGATTGCTCAGATTTTTTGTAAAACTTGGAATTTTTCGATTTTTTTGGAAAACAGCAAACTTTTACGACAAAAATGAACTGCAATTTCTGGTCGTTTTCAAAAAATAACAATTTTCAAAATTTTTATTGAACTCTAAATGTCAAATTTTTCGAAAAACGCAAAATGTACGAATTTTCATAAAAACTCAAAAATCGCGAATCTGTTGTAGATCTACAAATTGTCGAATTTCCGGAAAACTTGAAATTTTTAAGAAACTCGAATTTTAAAAATTTGTTAAGGAACTGAAAAATTTCCGATTTTTGTGGAAAACATCAAATTTTCACAATAAAAAGAGATCGAAATTTCCGATTGTTTCTAAAACCTAACAATTCTCGAAATTTTCTTTCAACTCTAAGTATCAAATTGTTCGAAAAACCCAAAATATTCGAATTCTTAGAAAAACTCAAAATTCGCGAATCTGTTGTAGAACTACAAATTTTCGAATTTTCGAAAAACTTGGAACTTTTCCATTGGAAAAAACTCAAAATTGTTGAATGTTTCTACACTCTAACGATTCTCAAAATTTTCGAAAAACTTGAATTTTGTTAGAAAAGTAACAATCTCAAATTATTTGAAAAACTCAACATTTTCCGTTTTTTGTGGAAAACATCAAATTTTCGCAATAAAAAAAGATCGACATTTTTGATTGTTTCCAAAACCGAACGATTTTCAAAATTTTCATTGAACTCTAAATGTAAAATTTTTGGAAGAACCCAAAATATTCTAATTTTCGGAAAAACTCGAAATTCGCAAATCTGTTGTAAAACTACGTATTTTCAAATTTCCTAAATATTTGGAATTGTTAAATTAATATAAAAAAACTCGAAATTCACGAATACTTCTAAAATCTAACGATTTCTTAAATGCCCGAAAAACTCCAACATTCCAAATTTCTCAGAAAATCAAACAGTGTCAAATTCCGAAAAAATTGTGAATTCCAAAAATTTCTGAGAAATTTAGAATCCACAAATTTTTAGAACTCAAATTTTGCAAATTTTGCAAAAACGATCGAAAATACAACTATCAAAGATGAATGCAAATACGATCCATTTTGTTCAAAAAATGCTCTGGAATAATTTTTCAATGATTTTACAACTATTTTTTTTTCGAAATTTTCGATCATTTTCACAATCATAATTCTAATAACAACGTTGAAAATCATAATAAATACGACTGTTGCTAAAAATTTTGAAGTATCATAAATCATTTTCTATCATCACATCGTCCGTCATTATTATTAATAAATGTCGTCAAAATTCGTCCCGAACATAGATAACATTAATTAATTTCGCTTATATGCAAAACAGCTTATTATTATGACTCTGAATAAGAAACGAGGAAATTTGCAATTATGATAAGCCATCATAAATAATTGCGAATATCACGAATGTTTTATCGGTTACACGAAAATAACGAACTAAACCAAAAATTTATTTCGTCCTCCATATTCCATGGTCGGCATTCGTGTCTTTGTCCAAGTACGATCGATCTAATCCAGAATTATTTATTTCCCTAGGCGATCTTTCGGTTTGTCTGCGAATGACTTCACTCGTACAAACACTCGTGAACCCATTCAGACAAACATTTTGCAATTCCTCGTGAATATTACTCTCGGAGAGTTAGTTTTGAGTCTGTTTCGTCGGGTATTTATTCGAGTTTCGAACAATTTCAAGGCGGGAAATTCAAAAAGAAATTTCAGGCATGATGATATATATGTTATATTGGGCTCACAGTGTTTTTTTAAATAAGTTTGGGGGCTTTGCCCTCAAACCCCCATTTAATTGTGTATAAATGGGGGTTTAAGGGCGAAGACCCCCTAGTTACTATAAAAAATGGTTTCTTATTTATTTTGGTTCAATGGATTGATTTAATCAATACAATTTGATAATAAAATTGGAGAACTTTAGAAATATAATCTCAAAAAGGTGTATTTTTGGAATTTTCAAAGTTTTAGGAATTATCCCGAAAAAATTTTTTTTTAATGCTGGAATCTCCAAATCGGAAAATTTTAGACTAAACAAACTCGGAATTCGGAAACTTCAAAATATTAGGATTAGAAATTATATCGTAATTTTTGAATTTCCAATTCTCGAAATTTATATTTTCGAACCTTCAAATTTCTAAATCGAAAAATTTCGAGATTAAACAAACTTACTATTGAGAAACTCCGAAATTCTTTTTCAAAAACAGTGAAATTTTATGAAATTTCAAATTCATAGTTACTAATTTCCAGGAATAAAAATCCTCAAACTTTCATTTTGCGTTTGAATGTAAGAATTTTTATCCTGAAAATATCAAAATTGAATAAATTTGGAATTTAGCAACTTCGAAATATACCCTAGCCAGTTGAGGGCGACGTTTTCTCGTCGTTCTTTTTGAAGCGACAAAAAATTTCTCAAACAAATACAAATTTTTAATTCTTCTAAGAACTTTTAAACTTTCCAAATCTTCCGAAAAAATCGAATTTTTCACATTTTCCGAGGAATTTGAAATATTCAGAATTTTCCAACAATTTCGAACTCGAACAATTCTTAAAAAATTTAGAATTCATCTTATTTTCTAAGAACTACAAATTTTCGAATGTTTCGAAAAAATTACGATTTTGGAATTAAAATAAATACATACAATTCGAAAATCTTCGGGAAAACACGAATTTTATTCATATTTTTAAAAGAACTCGAAATTTTACTAATTTCCGAAAAACTTGTAGATTTTCAAATTTTTCCATTTTTGTGGAAAAGATCACATTTTGACAATAGAAAGAAATTGAATTTTTTTCGATTCTTTTCCATAACTAACAATTTTCAAATTTTTCATAAAACTCTAAATGTCGAGTTTTTCGAAAAACCTAAAATATCCGAATCTTCAGAAACAATTCAAAATTCGCAAATTTGTTAACTACAAATATTCGAATTTCCGAAAAACTTCACATTTTTTCTTCAAAAGAAACTAAAAATTTACGAATGTTTTCAAAATCGAACAGTTTTCAAAATTATCGAACAAACTCTATCATATTTTAAATTCCCCAGGAAACCCGATAGTTTCAAATTCTGAAAAAACTTTAAATTTCAATATTTTCTGAGTAACTCAGAATTTTCGAAATTTTAGAACTCAAATTCTACAAATTTTGCAAAAAACGATTAAAAATACGATTACTAAAGATATAAGCAAACATATTATAATATATTACATATATGTAAGCATATTAAGATTGTACTAAATGCAAATTCAATTTATTTCTTCTAAAAAACTCTCTGACATCGATTTTGCAATAATTTTACACAGTGACTAAAACGTCGCCTAAATGTCGCCTTTTGGAGACATTTTAGTGTCGAAATCTCGTGCGATTTGAGATGAATCTTGCAAATTCCATTTTTTAACGTAACAGATTTAATTCCGATATTTCCAAGATACAAAAAATTCAACATTCGTAAATGTTCGAATACATCATAATAAAACAATAAAATCTGAAAAATTCATAATTAAAGAGAACTCAAAATTCAGAAATTTTTATTTTTCATTAAAATACGCTTCTGTTCGTCTGAGAACTTTATACTGTTAACCACAAATTCATAAAAACATCCCAAGCCTGCATGTAAATTAAAGAACCAAGCTCCAAAATTAATGTGATCGGGAACGGCAAAAAGTGGAGCTTATTCCTATTGATGATCCTATTTCCGTGACATGGATTATGCCACTTCTGCTCGATCGCCGCTATCGATTTCGTGTTTATAAACAAGTGCAGCGTGTGCCTACTTCGCTGGAAGGGTATGACCTCGCGATAGATGCGGCATGCGACAACTAGGCCGATGCCGCGTCAGGTTCGCGATGCCATGCTGCCTCACTTTACCGCACACCGATCCCGAAAGCTATCCATTACTCCCCGGCGCATCCTCGCCGCACGCGAGGCTTCCCCGACGAAATGTCACGTTTCCTGCGCATTGACGTGATTCCCGCATGAATAAGACGGTCGAAGGGAACTTTGGAACGAGTTTTCAGAAGGTGTTTTGAGGTTAGACTGCAGCGATCTAACCTCACAATTCAGTGGCGTAACTATGTCAAAAAGAAAACATGTGCTTGTTAAAATAGGTACCCCCCCCCCCCCTTACTAAAATACGAAATTTTCCAGAGTAGAAGATGAATTTACGTACATGTTTGATGATTTCCAAAACATATTGTTACGAGTTTTTGCATTCGCAAATGCTGTCACCAAATTTTGTACATTCATCTTTTTGCTTCGTCATTTTCAATTAAAGTTATAGCTAGGAACTATAATTGTTTCTGGAACACATGGAACACCGGTAATTTATACACCACTGTCAAAATTGGTATGACGAATGTACTTAGAACACTCTGACCTCAAAATTCGTACTTTGAATGTATTTTGTAGCTACTGTGAAGAAAACTACCGTGTTCTACTCTCAGGAAACGTTGATTTTGACGTTTTATATTCATTTTTTATTATGTACATCCAGAACAGGAGGAAATTTTGACTGCAAACGTCAGAAAGCGGTTGTTTAAGTATTACGTAACCCATTTTTTATGTCTTTCAAACCCCCCCCCCCTTGCCCTTCGTAAAATATCGTAATGTTTTTAATTATGATTTGCGTATGCTGAGCAGTAGAATTAACTCAAATGGAGGAATAAATCACTGAATTCTCTTGACAGTGACCTTTTTTTTTCTTCAATTGACATAACCACTGAAAGAAAGAACTATTACATTTTAGAACGTAAATGTCAGTTTGTAAGAGAAATTTGAAAGTTGTTGATGATGAACATTTTAAAGTTTTCGAAAAATTTGAGAGTTCAGAAATTGAATTTAAAAAATTTTTGAAGTTCTCGAAATTCGAAAAGTTTTGGAGTTTTGAAAAATTCTGCTATTTTTAGGCTCAGAAATTTCGAAATTGGGAGATTTTGGAGATTTAGAAAAATATATATGAATTTCTAAAATCCGGGAACTTTAAAGTTTGCAAATTTTCAAATTTTGACGAATTTGCGTCGAATTACTTTTTCAGCTCCGGTGATCTACTACCCGAGAAAAAACGATGATTTTTATACATCGAATTACTATTATTCTTATTCTTATTATATCAGCTATTGGTGAGTATTTTGAAGTATATCTGAAGTATATCTGAAAAATAAAAAAAATCACAAAGAAACACAATATTGCGGATGCAAAATGAAATTTTCAATTAAAA
>JAPYZK010004421.1:0-20926 GCA_030522785.1 Platygaster equestris
CGATAACGACTCGATATAGGCTTCTATGTACCAAACCTCGGAATGTTGGTACTAAAAAGACGCGTGGAAAAAAAAAGATAATGAATCGAACCGTCTGTTATGTTATGGTATTCCAAAGATTTAAATTTCGTTGAGTTTAAATGAAATCTAGCCCTCATCGACGGTTACGACAATTAAGAACAAAATTGTGTAATTGATCACGTTTCGTCAGAGAGAAATGTCGACATCGATTAATTCTTGATCATGAAGATAAGATATTCTCTATTTCAGCCACTCGCGAAAAATCGTCTATTACTTGTCAACGACTGGGTTAAGACCTGTAGTGACCATACCTCGAAATGTAGGTGACATCGAGACGCGTCCCTAGGAATAACAATTAAGTTGATTTTCCGAGCGGTGCTGACGTCACCGTATCTAACGCCTAAAACAGCAAATTTTTTATTTTATCGTTCATGAAGGTAGTATCAAATAGAAAGTAGTCTAGTATGATACTATAAATGGGAATTTCTAAATATTGGTAGGAGTCTATAGGAATTAAAGGACACCTATGTTAATTAATAAAAATAATGGATGAAAATTAATAGTAATGTATGGGAATTGATGAAAATCGACATAAGTGAAAACGGAAATTGATAAGTATTTATGGAAATAGATGCATGGGATTCGATAAAAATTTATAAAGTCGTAGGAAATTGATTTTAAATGATAGGAATTGTGAAAAACTCATGAGAATTCATACAAAGTGATGAAAATCGATGAAAATCGCAAACTGATGAAAATTGCATGGTAACTGATGGGGATGTATAGGAATTAATAATAACATGCTATGAAACTAACCAAAATTTATGAAAATTAATAGGGATTTACGTGATTGAATGTAAATTGATACGATGTAAATTAATGGGAAGTAATGAGATCCAATAAGAACTGATGGAATCGATAGGAATTGACCGAAATTGATGAAAAATGATAGAAATCGATGTGAAAACTTGAAATTAATGGAAATTGATACATGCAGTGGTTCATGGGAATTGATGGAAGTTGATAGAAATGATTCATTTTTTCCCCTTTGAATATAATTTGTTTCATTGAGGAACGAGTTTCTATATAACTTACATATTCTAAAATTCGAATATTCAGAGCTAAAATCTTAGACCATAAAGCTCAAATGGGCCTCCGCGTATTTGTGGATAATCAATTTATGACTATTTACCAATTTTTTCAGCATCCGAAATAAAGTTTAACTATCATATTCGAATTATCAATACCTCAACATTGTTTGGTAATCTCATATGGACATGATAAAAAGTTTGAGATCATACGTTGATTTTTCTTGTTAAAATAAAAAAGGTAATTGATATAATCTATTAACTACTTTTCTTCCTAGTTACAATGTTGCGCAAGGTAACGTGCGTTGATTTAGATACATTATTCTAGATAAAGGTTGAGCATATGATTGAGGCAATTCGAATGTGATTTCGGCTATGACAGAATTTCACCATATAACTTTTTTATGTCTGATTCTACATGTATAAGAATTATTCTTCTATGCCAATCCAATCTTTTTGTACGTATTCCGAAAATAGGTTTTTTTCCCACTTGTTTATTTGACTGATTGTCGAATCTTTATCTTTTTCTGACAGAAAGTTGCTTATGAAATAAGGAGCAGTTCCGTCAAGAAAAAGTTCGAATTATCAACTACAAAAATCTTTACGAATGGAAAATTAGAACAAAATCGGAATATCATTGAAATTGAAAGAATTAATAAAAAAATTTTTGAATCGCTGACTCTTACATCACCGACGCCCCACTCTAGTCACGTGATGGCAGGAAACAGTGGAGGGGGGGGGGGCAGACATCTACAAAAGAGAAGTAGGGGGGGCCAAAAGTCTCCTAGCCGTACTACTTTGGCGATCTATACGATCACTTAGGAACCGTTCGACATATCCACCCGATTCTTCAGCCTATGGACGCGTCTCGATGTCACCTTAATTTCTGGGTTTCGTCACTACGGCTCTTACTCCAGTCGTTTCCAAGTTATAGACAATTTTCCGCGAACGGCTTCAATAGGAAACTTCATAATTCATCATCTAAAATAGTCCGATGTCGACATTCATAAGGTTCTCTGAAGCTACAAAACATGATTCATCACACAATTGTGGGGTTGTTTGTCGTAACCGTCGATTAAGGCTAAATTTTATTGAAATGCAGTGAAATCTCAATTTTTCGAATGCTATAACTCGCGAACGAATGCTTCGATTCAGTCGATCTTTTTATTAATCTACCCGAATTTTTAGTGCCAACATTTCGGAGTTTAGTAGCTAGAGGTCAAAGTCAAGTCGTTTTCGACTTATGATCGATTAAATAAATAATTTGCTGTTTCTAGAGATAGATACAATAACGTCGGAACCGTTCGACAAATCAACTTGATTACGATCACTATGGGCGCGTCTCGATGTCACCTACATTTCGAGGTTTGGTCACTACGGGTCTCACTCAAGTCGTTTCTGATTTATGGACGATTTTTCGCGGACGGGTAAAATAGAGAAAATCTCATATCTCATCATCAAAACTTGTTCAACGTCGACGTTCATAAACGTCTTCGAAGCTACAAAACATATTGAATTACATAATTGTGTGTTTGATTGCCGTAACCGTCGATTTAGGCTAGATTCCATCGAAATTCAGCGGAATCATGATCTTTGGAGTACCATGACTCGCGAACGGATGCTTCGATTAGGGAATCTTCTTCTTAATCTACCCGTCTTTTTAGTGCCAACATTTCGAGGTTTGGTCACTAGGCGTCTGTATCCAGTCATCTTGAGTTATTAACGATGAAATGATAAATATGCTGTTTTCGGGGATAGATACGATTACGTCGATACCGTTCTACGAATAAACTTGATTCTTACGCCTGTCGAGGCATCGCGATGACACCTATATTTCAAGGTTTGTTTACTACCGGTCTTACTCCAGTCGTATCCAACTTATGTATGGAAGATTTTCTGCGGACGGCTGAAATAGAGCAGGAATTATATATAATGATCTAAAATTTCCTGATGTCGACATTCATAAGCGTCTCCAAAGCTACGAAACATGATGAATCACATAACTGTGTGTTTTATTGTCGTAACCGTAGACAGAGGCTGTATTTTATTGAAACTGAGCGAAATTTTACTTTTCGAAATACCACAACTCGCTATCGGCTACTTCGATTTGGTAACCCTTTTCATTAACCTACGCGTCTCTTTAGTACCAACATTCCGAAGTTTGGTTACTAGGGGTCAATATCAAGTCGTTTTCTAGTCATGAACAATAAAATGGAAAACTTGCTGTTTTTGACGATTGATACGATAACGTCGGAAGCGTTCGACAAGTCCACTGGATCATTATGCCTATAAAAGCGTCTCGATGTCACCTACATTTCGGGTTTAGGTCACTACGTGTCTTACTTTAGTCGTTTCGAGTAGGAGCCGATTTTCCGGGGACTTTTAAAATAGAAAAAAATTCATACGTTATCATCAAAAATTGTTCGATGTTGACATTTACAAGCTTGTCTGGAGCTACAGAACATGATGCACTACATTATTGTGTGTATAATTGCCGTAAACGTCGATTTAGCCTAGATTTCTTCAAAATTTTGCGAAATCTCAATCTTTGAAGTACCAGAACTTGCGAACGAATGCTACGATATGGTAATCTTTTTCAAAATATACGCTCCTTATTAGTGCCAACATTTCGAGGTCTGTTCACAAGGGGTCTATATCCAGTCGTTTTCGAGTTATTATCGATACACTAAAAAATGTGCTATTTTCGGCGATAGATACAATAACGTCGGAACCGTTGGATGCATTCACTTGATACTCATTACGATAAACGCGTCTAGATGTCTTCTACATTTCGAGGTTCGGTCATTACTGGTCTTACTTCAGTCATTTCCGAGTTATAGAGGAATTACCGCTGACGGCTGAAATAGAGGAACTTTCATATTTTATTATGAAAAATTGTACAATGTCGATGTTTATAAGCGTCTCTAAAACTACAGAAAATGATAGATTACATTATTGTGTGTCTGATTGCCGTAACTGTCGATGTAGGATAGATTCCATTGAAATTCAGCGAAATCCTAATCTTTGAAATACCATGACTCGCGAACAGATTTTCGAATTCGGTAAAAATTTCCATTAATCTACGCATCTATTTGTTGCTAACATTTCGGGAATACGAAACTATAGGTCTATATCCAGTCGTTTCCGAGTCATGAAATTATTTTGATATATATGCCTATGGACGCGTCTCGTGTCAATCACACCTCGAAATGTCAATTACATTTCGAGGTTTGCTCACTACGGGTCTTACTCCAGTCGTTTACGAGTTATGGACGATATTCCGCGGACAGCTTAAATAAAGAATATTACATATTCTATCATCAAGAATTGTTCGATGTCGACATTCATTAGCGTCTCTGAGCCTACAAAACATTAATAACTCGTTACCGAGTTATGTACGATAAAGCGGAAAATTTGCTGTTGTTGGCCATAGATACGATCACGTCGGAACCGTTTAACGAATACACTTGTTTCTCATGCCTATGGACTCACCTCGATGTCACCAACATTTCGAGGATCCGTCACTACCGGTCTTGCTCCAGTCGTTTGCGAGTTACAGGCGATTTCCTGCGGACGGCTAAATTATAGAAAATCTTATATTTTATCATTAGAAATTGTACGCAGTCAACATTCATAAGCGTCCCTGAAGCTACAAAACATGATGAATTACGTTATATTTTGTTTGATTGACGTTACCGTCAATTTATGATGTATATTATTAAAATTCGGCGAAATCCGCATCTTTGGAATACCATAACATGCAAAAGGATGCTCGCATGCGATTATTCTTCTTATCAGTCTACCCGGCCTTTCAATGCTTACAATTTGAGGTTCGGTAACTAGGGGTGAATATCCAATTGTTCTCGGGTAATTAAACCATGAACTGAAAAATTTGCTGTTTTTGGCGATCGATGCGATAACGTCGGAACCCTTCGACAAATGCACTCGATTCTGATGCCTATAGATTCGTCTTGATGTCACCTACATTTTGAGGTTGGATCACTACGGGTCTTAGTCCAGTCGTTTCCGAGTTAAAGACGATTCACCGCGGACGGCTGAATTGAAAAAAAAACTCATGTTGTGTAATCAAAAATTGTTCGATGTCGACATCCATGAGGGTCTCTGAAGCTACGAAATATAAGAAAATATATTATTGTGTGTTTGACTGTCGTAACCGTCGATTTAGGCTAGATTTCATTTGACTTCAGTGAAATTTTATTCTTCTGGATACCATAACTAGAGAAAGGATTCGCAAATTCGGAAAATCTATTTATAAATCTCCTCGTCTATCAAGTGCCAACATTTTGCGGTTTGGTCACTAGGGGTCTACATTCATTCGATTTCGATTTATAAATCGGAAAATGGAGAATTTTTTGTTTTTTGCGATAGATACTATAACGTCGGAACCGTTATACAAACCCACTCGATTCTGATGCCTATGACGCGTCTCTTTGTCACATACATTTCGAGGTTTGGTCACTACGGGCCTTTCACCAGTCGTTTCCGTGTTATAGACGGTTTTCCGCGGACGGCTCAAATAGTAAAGATCTTATATTTTATTATCCAAAATTTTTCGATGTCGACATTCATTATCTTCCCTGAAGCTCCGAAAGATGATGAAATCTATTATTGTGTGTTTGATTGTCGCCACCTTCGATTTAGGCTAGTTTTCATTGAAATTCAGCGAAACTTCGAGCTTTGAAATTTTATAACTCACGAACAAATGCTCCGATTCGGCCAATCTTCGAATTGATCTATGTGCCTTTTTAGTGCTAACATCTCTACGTTTTGTAACAAGCGGGCTATATCGAGTCGTTTTCGTGTTATGAACGATTAAATTAAAAATTTGCTGTTTTTGATTTCATTGAAATTTAGCGGATGTTAATATTTGAAATACCATAACTCGCGAACGAATACTCCGATTCGGTCGACCTTCCTATTAATCTACGCGTATTTTTAGTGCCAATATTTCAAGTTCTGGTAACTAGGGGTCTATATAAAATTGTTTTTCAGATTTGTATAATAAAATGGAAAATTCGCTGTTTTTCGCGATTAATACTATAACATCGCAACCGTATCACAAATCCACTTGAGTATTATGCCTACGAACGTGTCTAGATGTCAACTTCATTTCGAGGTTTGGTCACTACAGGTCCTACTTCAGTCGTTTTTGAGTTATAGATGATTTTTCGCGAGTAGATACTCTACAGCGGTTCTATCCCCCCCCCCACTCCTCGATCATAGAGGTTCCCTCACTCACACTCTGAGGCCACGCTCATCCACAAATCTCGTTCTACCTCTACTCTGAGGCCACGCCCATCACGTGAGTCTGCTGATCCCTACCTCTTACCAGTAAACTAATTACCTGACACTAATTATATTATCTTATAACAAATTAAGGCTTATTTTATAGAAATTATATTCAAACTGATTCTTATAATTTAGGACTTTACATGAACTGAATAAGTATAGAATTAATTATTCTAGCAGTTTTATTCATTCAACGTCAGAATTGTTCCCTATCACGAGCTGCTCGTTCCCATGGAGAACTTCGAGCGCTGTGATAAGTGCAAGCCCATACAAAAATTGTATGAACTGTTGATGGTTGATAATCGAATGTTACTCGCTTCATTTACAATGTTTGATACACTTTTTCTAACTATTTTACTAATACTGTTATAGTCTACGACACAGTAATGTAGAATGAGACAGTTAAAAGATGTATTAGCCGGAACTTCTACATTTGTATCAAACTTGATAGTAATATCAACTGTCACAGTCATCACAGTCGATCAGGTTGCTTAGAAAGATCAATAACTATGATTGGGGCTGAGTCTGGAGATTGTTTGAAAGTAATGCATGGCCCATCATCTTTGTTATACTGAGAAGATTGAAAATTCGCCACAATGTCGTATTCTTGAGCAATTATTTTATGATCAAGATCGAGATTTAAGGATGAGTAGGATAAGATTTTGAATTTCAGAATATCTGAGATCACGGAGGTGACAGTGATTGAAATTACTGATGTTTTCAGCAGCACTACTTTTCCGCTCCACTTGAAAACTACAGAGAATATATCTAGGTTTTTCTAGCTGGGTTGATGTTGACATTCCAGACGTGGTTTGTAGTAAGTAGTAGTAGAAGATATTCATATAGATCCTAACTACGGAAACTTATGGGTATTAGTGGATCTTTCGCAATATAATTCAACATGTGAATTCTTTCCTCATCAGATAATATAATGTATGGTACAGCCATTCAATTTAATCAATATATATCTTGTGTGGCTCATCACCGAGAGCAGCACCAGCAGCAGCAGCTGTTTGCACAATAGTATTTACATCACTGTTTGCTCGCGTTATAATAAGTTCATGTTTTGCATTTACCATGATGCGTTGATAATCTTTACAAAAGCCGAAGATATATTTAAGTGGAATTGATATATCGAAATATCCGCTGTCATCAGTTAATGACTTCGTCCCATCAGTAATCCACCCAGCATTTTGTAGAATAGAACTTTGACTGCGAGAGTGTGATACGTATGATTTCATTGTAGTAGTAAGCCTATCGTATTTTATACGCTCAAGTATAACACCATTGACTTTATCACGCAATTCTTCATAGCATTATTTATCAATTAGCCCGTGCGACAGCAGCGCTATCTGGTTTTTGCAATTTACCACTAATATGTAAATAACTTTTACTCGGTAGGGTGGATAAATCAACATTTTGGATACAAATACGAATTTCATTATTGTTATGAAAAGTTGATTGTGCATAAGGTTGATGAGAGTAAATCTCATAATGACTCACTGTAGATAGCATTTTATCCATATAAAAAGTATACAAAGCAGGTTTTTCTTTGTTGAATCTTCAGACCTAGACTCTGAAGAAACGGTATGTTTGGACGTGTGAGCTCTTCGACGAGTACTCGACGACTGACGTTTTTTTGCGATGATGGCATCATCTTATGTTGTGAGTCACGAATAATACCCATTATATTGATTTAATATGTAATCGTAAAGTAATTTGTTCATCACGAAAATTCACTGTTCCATTATCCTGATCAACTTTTCATATCTGTGAATGTTTTATGGCTTGCACGGTGACTGGCAGATAGCTGACGTGGGATGATCTTATATTCTGGTGGTACAGCTGGGCAAAACTCATGAATTGTATGAACTTGTTTTCCATTAATGTATGCCCCCAAAGTTTTGTAACACTCAACACGCAATGCCTTCACTTTAAGAATTTTTACTAGCATATCAGGAATATGGTTTTCTGCAGCTTTAAATATTAGTAACGCGAATCCTAAGAGTTTACCAACAGATTTTCTAGCACAAAAATCAAGTTTATGGCTACAATAAATTCCACAACGTAAAGTATTATTATCAGGTTTGAAATTAAGTGTAATGTTCTTTAATAAAACTTTTCTTGAATATTTAGCAATATCTTGCAATTCATGACTCCCTGTAGGAATTGTGATAACTTGATCGCCAACATAATACTCATTATTATTTGAGTAAATGTTAGGAATTGAATAAAACGTAAGTAATTTAACTACGCCAAGGCCATAGTTCTTAGTTCTTGATAACTCAAGAAGAGATAAATACTCTGCCTCTGAAACTGATGATTACCTGTGAGTGTCAACGTTAATGAATCACCAATCATGGCCGTGATAAAAATAAAGATTACTCAGCATGCGTTCGTCTTTTATTGAGATAAGAATTCTAAACATTATTGTATGCAAATAACCGTATTGAAACTTCAAATTCGTGTATGATTGTAAATTATTCCACTACCGACACCGGAATGAATCATTTATTCACGAGGAGGTTGAAAATTACCGAAACTATCCAAATAAATATTATTTTTTCTAGTTTTCTTATATGCAAACCAATACGTACCAGGGCCGTCTTTATCACGAAGATTAATTGTAAATTTGACTTAGAAATTTTTGGTCCAGTACTTGGTAAATTATTCCTCATGAAAACTCCTTGAGAATTAGGAATTTCACGATGTTTCGCATATTTTGATAAATTAGCGTTTGTGAGAGCTCGGGGCGGTAGATTTATACGTTTTTTGAAAAAAGACCCATTCCTGATTTGTATGGTGCTACATATAGACCTATTCCTACAGCGAGTGATTTCATTTTGAGGTAAGGACGTTTCGATTCAGCAAGTTGTTTACTTGCAACTCTTGCATCATTAATAGCTTTTGGTATACCAGCTGCACCACCGGCCGAAGATCCAGTTTCACTCAATCCTGCGAGAATTGGTAGAAGAAAAGCTGGTAGAATTCCACCAACTTTACTTGGTACTGGTAATACTCGCCGTATAGTAATATTTTTTTTACCACTAGCTTTTTTTACAGCAATTTTAGCACCTTTGACAGTGGATATAACTGAGCGAAAATTTGCCATTGCTGATTTTGCTGCACTCATAATTTTTTCCAATGAAACTTTCTTTTTTGAGGTTAGTTTTTTTCTCTCCCTCAGTTACATACCGAGTTTTTTTCACCCTCATTGCGCTGGAAATTGCTGGGGCAGCTGCTTTTTCTCCAAGTGTTTAATCTTTAGGGTGAACTTGTCCACTTGCTTTGTCAGCTAGTATCTTATCAGCTTCGTGTCTAGCGTTTATATTTTCACGATCTTCAGAAAAAGCGATGTCGTGATTTTTGCTTGCTGCGTCCAGAGGATTTATACCTTGATCACCACGTTTCAATATTTTTGCAAGTTTAGTACTAGGTCCACAAAATTGATAGCCACGTATATAAAGTTCTAGTGGGAGTCATGTCAATAAAATTAGTTCTATAATAGGAGAGTTGCGAAAAGCTGATATTATTAATTAAAATTAATATTAGGAAAGTATTCAATTACTTATCAACATTCAAAGAGTAAAAATGTCGAGTATAGGTATTTTCAAACGACCATTAACTATGTCAAGTACCGGAAGTCCAGGTAGCCGCGGTCCTCCTGGGACTGGATTTAAATTAACTAATGATAATCAATATGATATTGATAATAAACGATTATGAAATATGAGTCAACCAAAACAATCGACAAATGGTGCAACACTGCAAACTGTACATAATATGATTACACTCGCAATAAAACGAATGCATTCTGAAGTTGAGAGAAATCAAAGTGCAATACAAAATCTAGAACTGAAAATGCAGCATGATCGACTCGACTTCAAGACACTTGAAGAACTTATTCTCCGCGATACGTCTAATATAAATATTCTAGAATCTAGAGTGATTCGAATCAATAAAAATAATAATGCAAACGCGGTTCGAACTCTCCAGAAAGAACTGAGAAATTATAAAAAAATCATTAACCCAAGTATACGGCTCTACAGAACCTAATCACCAAAAACATTACACTCATTAAGAACTTGGACTCTCGAGTGATTGGACTGATTGGACTGGAGCAGAATGGATTTCAAACGTGATTTAGTTGATGAGTTACATAAACCAGCACGAAAAAACTATGAAAGACGTCGTGTTGATAAACGTGGATTCGATGAGACATGGCAAGCTAATTTAAAAGATCTCACAATTCATGCTACACAAAACGAAGGATATAAATTTCTACTGACAGTTTTCGATAATTTTTCAAAATTTGCATAGGCGAATGAAATTCAAAAAATTTTTTGAAAAATTGAATAAAAAAAATTATATAAAAAAAAAATTAAAAAAAAATAAAAAAGATTAAAAAAAATAGAATAAACATAAAATACTTTTAGAAAAAAATACTTTAATACTTCAAAATTGAAAATAATCTACTTTAATACTTTTTATGGGATAAAATACTTTTAGATGAAATCTAAAAGTGTTCCAGATATTGCAAAAGCGATGGAAACAGTTTTTGATACAAAAAATCGTCAACCTGTGAATGTACATGTTGATAAAGGCGAGAAATTTTATAATAAAGGTTTCCAAAAACTTATTCAACAACGAAGAATTAATATGTATTCAACATTTTCTGGCATGAAAGCTTCTATATGTGAACGATTCAATCGCACGTTGAGAAACAAAATGTGGAAAAGCTTTTCATTGCAGGGTAGTTTGAATTAGATCAATATTTTAGCGGAAATAATATCTACTTATAATAAAACAAAACATCGGACAATTCAAATGAAACCTGAAGATGTTACAAAAAAGGATAAAAAGACACTTTCAACTACTGTATTCAAAAAAGTTCAACGAAGAGAAAAGCAAAAGTTCAAAGTTGGTGATAAGATTCGAATTTCCAAGTACAAATATATTTTCGAAAAAGGTTATACACCTAATTGGCCTACTGGAATATTTACAATTGATCGCGTGAGAAAAACTAATTCAGTAACGTACAGTATTTTTGATTATCAAGGAAATCCTGTCGAAGGAACTTTCTATACACAAGAGATTTTTTGAGTAAAACATTCGGATGTGTACTTGATTGAAGAAATCATGAAAAAACGTGGTCATGAAATGTTACGCAAATAGTTGGGGTTTAGTGATGAGCATAATAGTTGGATTGATAAGTCTGAAATTAAAAAAAAAAAATCTTACGGACGCATGAAACCAAATGAAAGTTGTCCGTGAAGAAATGAAATGAAACGTAAAACAGAGAAATATTCAATGAGGACAAAATACGTGTAAGATATATCAGAAAAACTGTACATTGAATAGAAATTCATGATTTATATCAACCATTCAATAATGGGATGCATCTTGCATCTTACATTCCACACGTGTCAACTCGATACTACATTTTTAATTACAGATGATACATATACATGATTTGAATTGATAAAAAAAGGCCCTTCTTCACCTGCACTTCAATAAGAAAAATGCTATCTTCTTAAAAAGAAAAATATGTGGGGTAGAATCTTGCTTTCAAAGACATTGATTATTTGGAAATATAAATTGACTTCGCTTAACTATAGAGAACATAATCTGCGAATGAGCATTAATTACAGTGAAGTGCTAAAGAGCTATTTCATTGAAAAATACATATTCATGATTTTGTATTGATGAAAAAAGTCACTTTTCACTCACCTGCAGTAAGGAAGATGGTATCTTTTTGAAAAGGAAAATATGTGACAAAAAATCTTGCTGTCAAAGACATTAATTATATGTGCAATTCAATCTCTTTTGTTTAACAATAGAGGAGAAAATCTGCAAATGATCATCAATCACAGTGAAGTGTCAAGAAGCTATTTCATTGAGAAAGTATCAAAGGAAAAACCGATCATTCACTATTGTATTGATACTTACTATGTAAACCATGGTGACGTGTGAACAACTGTCCGAATCCTGAAATTTGACGATGACATGCACCTTTTGAAGTGGGTATCTTTTTCAAAAACGAACAATGGAAAGTGTCATTCTTTGGAAATGTGCTACGAATGACGCGCCAAAATTGGGGCGATGAATTTTTCAGACAGGTGCGTGGCATGTGGGTCATGGCGACTCCAAAATTTTAGAAAAATAGTTATGTAAGCTTATAAATTTACAGAATTGTAGAAGTGACCTGAATTATTATTGAACATTCTGTTTATTGTAAGATTATTTCTTCAATGTGACCTGAATAAATTCATGATGTTGCTAACGTTACCTCAACAAATTCATGACATTTTTTACGTGACCTCAATATTATGCAACATTTTGTTGATTGAAATATTGTTTATTTAGCGTGACCTCAATAAATTTATGAATTTTTCATTTAACGTGACCTAGATAATTATCCGAGAAAAACTACGGAATTTTAATATGATTTACGTTAAAGGAACGGAAAAACAAATAAGTCAGAAAACATTATCAATAATGAATCAAATTGTATAATAAATTTAGAAGATTATGACTGTCCAACGTTGTTAAAATTACATGAATTAGTACGTCAATATAAAAGCTACTATAGATCAATTAATACTCACTACTGTGCAACAGAAAATGCGCGCAGATGAAGGATTTGGTTTATGGGAAATTTTAGAACAATGTTTCATTAAAAACAATCATGTACGATGGAATGCTACTCAATAAATTCTATCAGATGTCATTTTTGGGATATTATTCGTTATTTCCTCACATATATTATTTTGTATACATTCCAAAAAAAATTAGTAGGAATGAATACCACAAGAAACTCTCCAGTGCACGTTTTCCTCGGAGGAAAACTCCATCGTTCCAGAAAGGGTATTGGGATTTTTTGAGTCCCAATGTGCGTTTCCCTCCGTGGAAATCCCCGCCCTAAATTTTTGAGGGTCTTCAATATAAATAGTCGTGGGCCCTGTTGGGTTTCCAGTCGATCATCATGTCCGTAAAATTTATCGTTTTGAGACCCGCCGCGTGCGTTCGTTCGGTGACTGCCCGGGCAACTAGTCTTTCCGGGAGAGGAATAAAATGAGGTGAGACGGGTTTTTCTTTCATGTCGTCTCGTCTGAAATTGTGTGTTTTTGCTGTAGGTTCACTGCGGGTCCGCTATATTCCGACGCTGAGCACCAGTGGCGCATCAAGAGAGGATGTCGATTCGCAAGCAACGTGGAGTGTGGCAACGTCCCGGCAGTGTTCCTCCTCATGAGCCAATTTCGGGGAATGTCGTCTCCCCGACCGAAGCCGCCAATCTTTGGGCTTCTCGCAGCAGAGGTTGCAGATGCCTGGCCCGCTTCCCCGGGGTCCGCTGCTGCTGCTGAACCTCGGCCAGCTTCTCCGGTGCCCTGCCCGCTGCTGAACCTCGACCAGCTTCTCCGGGGCACGCTGCTGAACCTCGGCCAGATCCGCCGGGGCCGCTGCTGCTGATAAACTTGCTGCTGGGCTAGCTTTCCCGGAGCCCGCTGCTGCTGCTGAACTTCGGCCAGCTTTTCCAGGGCCCGCTGCTGCTACTGCTGCTGCTGAAGTTCCTGCCGAGCCAGCTTCCCCGGACCCCTCTGCTACTGCTGCTGAACTTGCTGAACCTCGGCCAGCTTCTCCGGGGCCCGCTGTTGCTGAACTTGCTGAACCTCAGTCAGCTGAGGCTCAGCTGACTGAGCCTCAGCTGCTGCAGAGCCTGACTGCTGGGCCTTGGCCAGCTTCTCCGGTACTCGCTGCTGCTGCCGGGCCATCTTCTCCGGAGTCCGCTGCTGCTGAACTTGCTGCCGGGCCAGCTTCCCCGGGACTCGCTGCACCCGGACTTTTGGCGCCGATCGCTAGTCCTTTTGGACATAAGCGTGAGTGTACGGGTTGCGACGTTTTAAAACATAAATTGAAAATGATTGTCTAGTGAGATTGGACAATGAGGGAGCCGTGTTATTCCTCCCGTGCATGCACTACATATGCTGCTGGTCTGTG
This sequence comes from Platygaster equestris, assembly GCA_030522785.1. Taxonomy (NCBI): domain Eukaryota; kingdom Metazoa; phylum Arthropoda; class Insecta; order Hymenoptera; family Platygastridae; genus Platygaster; species Platygaster equestris. Next base: position 14,418 of record JAPYZK010004421.1, read on the forward strand.
ATGCCATGAGCAGATTAGAGTAAGGACACCCATTCATTATTGACATGTAAAAAAATTAACAAGTTTTGATTGAAATTGTTATTCTGTGTACTGTTTTTTAATGAATGTGCATATGTTATTGTTATTGCTCATTATTTTATATGAGTGTTGATATTTCATTATCTCATTTCCGCTACATTTTTCTCACCAATTTTGTAATTCAATCGATTAAATGACAGCAGCATGTCGATTCAACATGACTCTCAGCGTTGTATTTTTTTGTCTTCCTGAAAAATAAAAGCTCGTTTCATCTTCGAAGGTCTTATCCTTGTGTCAAAACTGAGATTTATTTTCGTCCGGATAATGATGGTAAGTATTATAGTTTCTTCTTTTTTCAATATTCTTTTTTCATTCAATAGTGAATAATTCATTATTCTATAACTTACGTATGTTATTTATCATTTAAAATCAATGCAATTATTATGCATGATTATTTTTTATCCCCTGGTGAACCTCTGATCACTCAGATAGGTGGTTGCTAAGTGGTTACTGGGTGGTTGTCGAGGGGCTGATATTTTCTCACTATATAATTGTTAAAAATGTAACTCTCACCTCAAATTTTATCTCATTTGCTGATTTTCTAATTACCATCGGGGAAAATACAGCGCAATTGTGTATGGTAATAAAGTACGAAAATTTATTAATTTTTGTATAACTGTCGATAAGGTAGGATCTGTTACATTAACCTAGAGTAATGTAGTTTTGGTAATATTTTTGACTATTTCCTTCTGTATTTCGCCCGATTGATGTCAGAAAATCATCCAACAATAATTAATTTCATTGGAAATGATCATTTTTAATTATTAATGAGCGAGAATGTATCGACCACCCGACATCTACCTAGTAAATACCCAGCAACCACCTATCTAAGTGGTAAGAGGTTTACCAGGGTCTGTTTTATGATGATCATAAATAAAAATTTTTCGAATTCAATTATTATTCTAACTATCACTAAATGATGAGAAATTCATTTTTCGATTTAGACATTATTTTTCTTCCGTCATGAATCTCGAATTTTTATGAAAAATGTTTCATGAAATATTTCTAGAATAACTTCATAAAAATTATATATTACATTGAAAAAAGTTTATTAAATAATTATTATTTGTATGAGTGTTTTATAAAGTCATGGGGGTTATAATTTCTATTATTTTTCAATTATCGTCGTTGTTTTCAATTTCATATTATTATTATTGGAAACAATATTTCAATATTCCCAAATTTTTAGGAGTGGGTGTCAGGTTATAAATATTCACGTGAATTTCAGTCCTGCAGTTGTATTTCAATCTCCCTTTAACTATAAATGTAGATAGTTTTTTGTATGAATTTCTAAGATTTGAAGTCAATCGATTGAGATCTTTAGAAAGGTGGCCAATAAGTATTTCGAGTTGTAAAACTGCTGCTGAAGCAGGATTTTTTCATACAGGAGTACGAGATATTCTTAAATGTTTCGAGTGTGACATCAAACTCACACATTGGCATTAAAATAATAATCCTGAACTGGATCATTTGGAGTGGTCTCATAGATGTAGGTTCATCCGAGGTCGTTCCTGTGGAAATGTCTAAGTTAGCTGTGATGATGACGCAACTTCTCCTTCACAAATAAACTATGAAATATGTACTTGCTGTCCTGAAGGTCAGAATGTATGCGGCATTTCTACAGAAGAAAATGGAATTAATGATGTACTCCTATGTAAAATATGTTTCACCTGCGAAATGTGTATGATGACTATTCCATGCGGCCATATCGTTTCATGTGAAAATTGTACATGAAATCAATCAAATGTCCAATATGTCGAAAATCTATTTCATGTAGCTTGAAAGCATATTTATGTTTAAAAAAATTACCATAAACTGCTAATTCATCATAAGTTCTCATGTAAAAAACATCATCAATCAATAATAATAACAACCCGTCCGACCACAATAATATTTTTCATCTCTCTCTAACTTGACCTACTTTCCAGTGCCTATGACGTCATGCGACTCCCCCTCCACTATTGATATAATTCTCTCCTTCCTCTTCCTTCGAGGTTAACCTACTTCCCAGCGCCTATGACATTATATGGCTCCCCCATTGACCCAACTCTTTTCAAACTTCTTACGGTATGCATGATGACGTCATATATTTTTACACTATGAGTACCGCGTTGCCACTCTTGATTCTTCAGAGCTAACATCAACAGCATCCATATGAGTTTCGCAAGATGTTGTCCGATGCTATAAGAATTGTGCAACGTCAAATAGTTCTTCTTCATGGACCCCACCGTAATCCTATCGCGAAAAAAGAAATTATCGAAGATGCGGAATTTTCAATGATCCGAATATCGAAATCCTATACCCAGACGCCCCCTCGTAAAAAACTCTTGATTCAAACTCTTAAACGACATTTGCTTACTTACAATATTGAATTAAATAAGATATTAATCATTAGAAGTGGAAGTTAAGTGCAACACACGTCATCAATAATTTAAGAAGATCTCGAGTCCGCATTTCAACGACGACTGAGGACTGAAATAATCATAAATAATAGACATTTGGAAATTAATAATTTTTTGAGTAATGTAAAAGTTCATTTTTCAACTGAAATAAAAGATTTGCTTAGGACTGAAAAGGCGCTCAAAGTTAATACATGACTAGAAAATAAGTATGAAATCGTTAAAAATGACGAAAAAGTTGTTGAAATGTAAAGTTTTTATACGAAAAATAAATCGATTTTGCTCAGTACTGACGTTAGTTGATGGTTTGAGAAGAATGTTCGAGAAATACTTTTGAATGAAGTTAAAGAGTTCCAAGAAAAAGTTTCAGGATGGTCATTAAGGAGAATAATGAGCTTGACGATAAACATCAACAAATATACTCCAACAGGTAATAGTTACTACATAGAATTATCGGAACAAATCGCCAAGAAAAGAGCATGCATTAATGTGAAGAATTTCGATGATCAATGTTTCAAATGGGCTGTTCTCTCAGCTCTTCACCCAGTTGCGCCAAATAATAAAAACCCTGATCGTCTCTCCAATCACTACAAATATCAGAATGAATACTATCCTGAGGGCATCGAGTTTTCAGTGACTTTGAGAAGTGTGTTAAAATTTGAAAAGCAGAATCCAGTATCATTCAACCTATATATTTTACAAAAGAAGTAACAGAATCTTAGCGTTATTCCTGCTTACATTACGGAATCACAAAAAGGTGTTAATGTCAACATTCTCCTCATTCAAAATGTCTATGTGGAAGATAATGAAGAAAAAGAAGAAGAAGAAGAGAAGAAGAAAAAGAAAAAAAGGAAAATGTCAGCATGTAGTCTCTACGTTTTCATTATATAAGTATCAAAAATCTTTCTTAGCTCGTTCGTAATCAACTTACAAAATATGGACATGAGCATTCTATTTGTAATCGATGTTCGAATTACTTGTATATCGAGGAAAAATTATTGAATCATCAAAAGATTGTGTTTTGATCAACAAATGTCACGTTTTATTCCCATTAGATGATAAGGAAATTCTTGAATTTTGAAATATTAATCATAGAGAAAGAGTTCTATTTGAAGTAAATGCGGATTTCGGACGTATTTTAATAAATCTTAATGAAAAACAGCGAGAAGAACACTTGAAGAAATGCAGAAAAAAAAGATGAAAATTGAAGATGTTCAAACTCATGAAGCGTGTAGTGTAGGTTTTCATGTGAAATGTAGTTCAAATGTTTCATTGTCTTATTTCAAAAGTTACAAAACCTATGATTTCTTTAACTGATGAAGAAAAAAAATCATTCCGCGAGTCCAAGTTATGTTACATTTGCAAAAAAAATCTCACTGATGTGCAAGTGCGTGATCACTGCCATCCCACGGGTGAATTTCGCGGTGCAGCTCACAATAAATGTAATTCGGAATTTCATGATTCGAAAAATATCATGGTCGTTTTCCACAATCTCAGCGGTTATAATAGTCATATTATCATAAAAGAATTATCAACCCATTTCGAGGGAAAAATTCAAATCCTTCCTTACAATTCGGAACGGTATATTTCTTTTACGGAACGCATCAAAGGTGAGAGAATTGCATTTCGTTTCATTAAGTCCTTTCGCTTTTTACTATCCTCCCTCAACGAACTTGCATCTTATTTAGAAGATTGAGAAGTTGTGAAAAGTTAATTTTAAGATGTTACAGATCAACAGTTTCAATTGTTGAAAAGAAAAGGAGTTTTTCCTTCTTAATTTTTAGATTTATGGGAAAAGTCAAATTATGAGCAATCACCCTCAAAAGATGAATACTATAGTAGACTGAATAGTAGTTGTATTTCTGATAAAAATTACGAGCATGCATCTCAAGGACGGAGAGAATTTCGAATTTCATCGTTGGTAGAGTATCCAGACTTATATCGAAAAGTTAATGTTCCACTCCTTGCGAATGTTTTTGAAAATTCACAAAATACGTGTATGAAAGCTAATGGTCTTGATCCCGCTCACTACGATACAACTCCAGGACTTACATGGGATGCCATGTTGTTGCACACTAAAATTCAATTGGAACTTTTGAATAATATTGATATGCTTTCATTTGTTGGAAAAGGAATTAGAGGTGGAATCAGTCAATGTTCAAATAGCTATGCAAGTGCAAATAATAAATATACCGAGAACTTCAACCCAGATGAACAGGAGGAATATTTAATGTATTTTGACGTCAATAATTTTTACGGTTAGGCAATGACGGAGCATCTTTTGTATGGAGATTTCAAATGGGTTGATGATGTCAATACTAGATGGGCTAGATGATGAATCTGATGTTGGGTATATTCTAAAAGTTGACTTGGAATACCCAACAGTATTTCATGATCTGCATAAAGACTTACTTTCTCGTCTAGAACTAATGTCGCCACCGAATTCGGAACAGACAAAACTTTTTACGACACTTTTAGCGAAACAGCGTTGAATCATTCACTACCGCACTTCAAAACAGACTTTAAAAAATGGGTTCAAACTTGTCAAAATTCATCGCGTTTTACAGTTCAATCAGTCACCTTGGTTAAAATTGTACATTGATCTTAATCGTCAATTGCGTAAAGAAGCGAAATATGGATTTCGAAAAACACTGTTTGAAGTCATGAACAATGCGGTTAACGGTGAAACGATGGAAAACGTCAGAAATCTTGAGAATATGAAACTCGTTACGAAGTGGGATGGTCAGCATGGTGCAGAAAACCTTATCGAATTTTGAATCGCGTGTCACTTTGGATAAAAATTTTGTAGGCATTAGACTTTCCAAAGTTGAAGTTTATATTGTATGAATAAACCTACTTTCGTAGAATTTTGCGTACTTGATTTATCAAAAACTTGCTTGTATAGTTCTCATTACGATTTCATGATGATAATAATTCCTGGACATTGTAAAGTTTTGTATGTAGATACTAAAAGTTTTCATCTATGAAATAAGAAATGGAAATGTATATCATGTAATGCGCGAAAACATAGTATATTATAATACATCTGATTACGCGAGTGAAAATCAATTCGACATACCTCGTGTTAATAAAAAAGTCGTTGGACTCATGAAAAATGAGTGTAAACGAAACATCATTACAGAATTCATTGGCTTGCGTAGTAGAATGTATAGAGTGCGAGTTGCAGAAAAAGACAAAATGAAAAAAGCGGAGGATGTCAAGGCTTCAGTAGTAGAAAAACAATTACGTTTAAATATCATGCTAAATGTCTTCTTGAAAAATGTGAAAATGAAGAGACACAGTACTTGTTTAGGTCGAAAATTTATCAGATCCAAACAGTTCGGCAGGAGGAATGAGCATTAAGTTCTAATGATAATGAAAAATTTTCATATTTTAACTTTACTGATACTCTTCCTTGGGGTCATTACGAAAATGCTTAGTATACTGGAGAAGTTCAGATTAGTCGAAATGATGTAAAGTGATAAATTGCAGGAATGATATTAATCAAAGTTGTAAACAAATAATTCATAACATCAAATAGCCTGATGTCATTAAACAAAATTTAGAATCAAAGTAATAAATATATAGTGGGGGGGGGGGGGGCGCAGAGGATGGGTGTGGTCTCAGAGTGGGGGTAGAACGTCCCATGGAACAATATACACACGGGACAACACTGGCAGAGTACTGTTGCCGTGAGTGCCAATACTGGTCAGTATAAACGGGCCAATCTCGGTTATCGTGTTTTGGCAGTATCATCAGAGCGTAGAAATGATAAGGCCAGTTTTTATCTGGGTCGACATTCTTAAAACCAGCTTCTCGGTATTGTCTAACCACCCTGTCCAGAATTGTCTAATCACCCTTGCCAGTACTGTCTAACCACTTCTGCCACTTCTCGCGAACTAATCTTGCCAGTACTCGCAAAACGCCCCTACTAGTACTCGAAAAGCACACTTACCAGTACTTGCGAATCATCTTTGCCAGTACTCGCAAAACACCCTTACCAGTACTCGCGAACCATCTTTGCTAGTGCTC
>JAPYZK010004422.1:0-19370 GCA_030522785.1 Platygaster equestris
GAAGTTTACTCAATCGACGTTTAGCTGTAGTACGTAATGTAACAAGTGCGCAAAATAGGTTATTCCGTGAGTGTAAAGTTTGGAACATGAGGCGAAGGAGAACGCGCGAGACGTAGGCGAAGGCACGAGCGTAGCGAGCGCGTGCAGCCGAAGTCAAGTGCCAGAGTCGAGAGAATGTGCTGGCTGAAGTCGGATGTTTCAAACTTTGCACTCATGGGCTAACCTATCTTGCGCACTTGTTGTACACAGTGCTTTTTTTTTAAATGCACAAAGATGGCGCTTTTGAGTGCACGAAAAATTGAGATGAAAATTTTCAAAAATTGTGAAAAAATTAAAAATGTTCGAAAAATTCAAAAATTTCGAAAATCTGAAAAAATTTGTAAAAATTTAATAATTTTTCCGAAATTTTGATAATTTCAGAAATTTTTGGGCATTTTGTAATGTAAAAAATTTGGAACTTGTTTGGAAATTTTGAGAATTTTGTAAATTTTCGGAAATTTTCAAAATTCCAAAAATTTTCAGAATTTTGGGAATTTCCGGAAATTTTAGAAATTTTTGAAAACTTCGAGAATTTCGGAAATCTTCGGTAATTTTTAGAATTTCGGAAATTTTCGATAATTTTGAAAATTTCGGAAATTTTCGGAAATTTTGAGAATTTTGGATAATGTCGAAATTTTTTCATGGTTTAAAAATTTTCCAAAACTGGTGCGGAAATATTCCCAAAAACAGTGCGCAAAATAGCGTTTGGCGCACACTTATTCCGCACTGCTGTACTATATCAATGAAAAATGCCATTTTGCGCCTACATTTCGTGCATGAAAAAAGGCCATCTTTATACATGTATAAAAAAAAGAATATTATCGAACTCCAATAGGAAAGAATTTTCGATACCGCAGTTTTAGATTCAATAAGTGCTGTTCAATTCACCACATGAAATGACATGAAATTTCTAGTCGATGTTTTACAATTCTGAAACTATGTATACCAATACGTTGAATTTCGATATCTTATACTCATCCATCATTTCGGAATCAAAGTTTTATAAATTATGGATTTTTTAATTCAATGTGTTCTTCGATGTGTACGAATCTTCTAATCTTTAATTCAATCATTCAATCATTATTTCATTTTTCAACTATCGACTTTTATGCTAAAAAAGTCGTCGTATAATCGATAAAAAAAACCAATTATCCATCTGAAGTTGAAGAAATGATTTCATTTAACTCACGATACCGTAAAATAAACTTCATCAAAGTTGATAAAAGACTGACTAACTATAAATCTCAGTCCAATTTTACTCGTTATCTATTCTCTTACAAATTCATGCTGTATCAATTGGATGAGATGGTGATTTCCATTCATTATCGACAATTCATTCGACTCGAACTTCATTTTTAAACTTGATTGCACGCGCTACTCGTCGTTAACGTCAATGGTGATTTATAAGTAACGGGTAGAGTTGGACTCGAAGCTATTACTCCGTTCAAACGAAGAATGTTTATTCGGGCCAGGAACTGTTCATGTGGAGTTAAGGTCGAATTTGCTTTTAGTGTTTGGCCAAGGTAATTTATACTGCCGTGCTTCCAAATATGCCGAGGGTAGTACAGAGGATTTGGGTATTATCTTGAGCGGATTTCAAGTTTATACGAGTTATTACAGGGAATGTTTTGATTGTTGTAAGCGCAGCTTCAATGACTCTCGAGGACTCTAAAATCTCTCGGAAGAGAAACTGCAACGAGTACTTCAACGGTTGAAGTACTTGGGAAAAATCGTGTTGGGACTTACGGAATTGCGTTCGGATGAATTCGGTTCGGGGTCTTCAGAACAGTCCGAAAGGCTTACCTGTAACAAAAAAGAAAAACAAATATTAATTATCATGATTCTACTGATTTTTTTTGTATTCATTTGAATCAATTCGAAACTACGAAATTCTTTGAAATTCTCATAACTTTGACATTTCAAAATTTCTCAAACCTTCAGAATTTCTGAAAGTTCAGAACTTTGTATGTATTTATTCGGAATTTCAGAAATTTTCAAAAATTTTGGAGATTACAAATTCAAAAACTTCACAACTTCGAAATTTCAGAATATTTGAAAACTTCAAGTCATCCAAAAATTCTCAAAAGCTTCAAAATCATGAATTTGTAATAATTTTAGAAGTTCTAGTTTTGAAACTGTTAAAATCTCCAGAATTTCACTAATTCCGGGACTTACAAATCTGTCAAATTCAAAATCCTTCGAAACTAGAAAATTCTCTATAATTTCATAACTTTCCGAATTTTCGAAGTTGTCGAAATTTCCGAAACACCATAAGTTCAAAATTCTCTAAAATTGCGGAACTTACGAAATTTTCGAAGCTTCGAAAGTTTGAAAATTCATGATTTCGAAACTTGAACATCTTTGCAATGTTGAGAATTTTACCAACATTGATCAAAACTTCAGAATACCGAAACTTCTTGGCTTTGACACTACGAAATTCTTTGGATTTTTAAATTTTACGAAATTTCCAGAATTTCAAAAATGACAAAATTTCCTCTAACTTTTGAAATCAAAAAATTTTCAAAACTCTAAAATTTCTAAACATTCTCAGAAACTACAAAAATTCAAAAATTGCAAAATATCCTATATTTTCGAAACTTCTCAAAGTTCAGAACTTCATAATCCTGAAAAATACGAGAACTGCAAAAATTGCACATCTTACGAAATTTTCGAAGCTTCAAAAGTTTCAAAATTTACAATTTCGAAACTTCAAAATACTTGAAATTTCTAGTATTCACCAACATTAATAAAAACTTCAGAATTCTAAAATTTTTCAATTTTCGAAACTTCTAGGCTTCGACACTGAGAAATTTTGTAGATTCTCTAATATGACGGAATTTCCAGAGCTTAAAAAATGACAAAACTTCACAACTTTTGAACTCGAAAACTCCTCAAAACTCTAAAACCCTTAGACATTATCAGAACTCCAAAAATTCAAAACTCACAAAATTTCTTATACTTCCAAATTTTCTCAAGTTTTCAGAACTTCATGATCCTTCAAAATGAAAGAACTCCCAAAATGTCTAAAGTTCTGAAAAATCTAAAAATTCAAAAATCATGGAATTCCAATAACACATGTTTGACGAGAATTCGACCACGCAATTCACTAACAATTCTACTATTTTTCCACAATATGTCATTTTTCTTAATAATATTAGGTTACCCATGTTTTCTGGACGATCAAAACTCTATAAGATGACTTGTTATTTAATCATTCACGAGAAATGAAACATTTCTTCAATCTCTGACAACATTTAATTCACATTCAGAATTTTTGAATGTCAAGTTTCTCGAGTATAAAAAGTTTCCCAAAAACTCCCAAAAAAACCTCTAAAGAGATTCTTAAGTCCTATTAGAGTTTCTGATGATTTCGTAAAAATTTTTCAAAATCGCCGATAATTTCCGAAATTGTCCAACATTCACCGAAACTTTACAGGCCCGTTTCTCAATTCGATCATAGAATTTCCGAGTGCTACTGAAAATTAAATGTCCCTTGTTCAGTTGGGGCAGGTGTCAATCATGATCTTGTCGGTATGCAGACATAGTATGGCGTAGGCCACGAAGTATGCCGAAGGCATGAGTCGTACGACTGAAATGGCAGCGTCATGGGATGAGAACGGAATGACTAAGGGGGGGTCCCATCATATTGGCATACCGACGGACGTGATATCGGAATACTTTAAGAGGAACTTTATTCCAGAAGATGCTCGAGAAGTCGAACAGCAAAGCGCTCGCGGCATTTAATTGCGCATTTCGTCATCGACATTTTTTAATATTCCTTTTTCTTGACGACGATCGAACTCAAAAATGCATCGCAAAATATATCAAACGCTAAGAAATTCACTTATTAAAAAAAAAGTCTCCGGAAAATGCCCAGGGCAGAAGAAATTGACGTGGAATTCTAAAAATATCATTCAAATGTTCGTTTCCCGTTCAATAATGCAAAAAATGTCAAATTCCACGCATTGAACACGAGAAAAAGCTTCAATAGTTGAATTTTTCTACTAGCCAATATCGTTGACTGCAAAAAACGTTCCATCCGGAATAGAAACATTCAATTACGCACGTATCGGCGGATAAGTCAATAAATTTAATCCCAGTTCGCAATGGCGTATGATTTCCGGAGAAAAAAGACGGAATCAGGAGTAACAGCGTTGGATTTAGTGAAACCGGATTTTCAATCACGTCTGTATCAGAATCTAAATCTTTCCCGGCGAACCAAAAGGGAGCTTGATCCTGAGAGGGAGCGTAAATTCCCGTCACAATCGAAGCGACCATAAACACGAGCGTTTCGCTTTGGAAAAATGTGTTTCAAATTACCATATTGCTGTGTCTTATCCTCTTTTTCTTTTCTCATTCATTAGGTCATTAACGAAATCATGACTCGGAAATCGTGGGCTCAATTCGAATGATTTTTCGTAAGATTCATAATCATGATGAACAACTGAACGCGATATTTATTCACTGTGGTTTTTCAATGTTTCAAACATTTTTCCGATAATAATTTACTTCGGTGATAATTCGGTTCAAAATTTTCGTAATTACAAAAAAATGCTTGAAATGTTAATAAATGTGACTGAGTCTCATTACAACAGAAATAAAATTTCCAATAAATCTTTTCTTTTCTCCCCTTGAATATGGAAATATCCCCTGAATTATCGAATTTTTTTTGCCGGATGCACTGTATCGAACAACATTGGAAAATTTTGTCCCCGTATCGCATTGAATATCGCACCAATGATGCGAGTTTCTTTTACTCTTGTTACGATCGCGCAGGAGTGTCTTTTTTGCTCCATCTCGTAAATCGATTCCTACAAATCCTGCAAACTCGAGCTTTCGCCCCGATCGGGCCGAGACGATGTAGCAAAAATTTGTCGACGCTTTTCCTCGGCTCGTATGAAACGCGAAAGTGGATTCACGGCGTCGGGAAAACAGCCCGTGACTCCTCGTTCAGAGAAAATTGAGCCCTATGGGAGACTGTAAAATGTACATGGGTGAAATCAACGTATGTGTCGCTGTTCAAACACGACGATTCGATTTTTTATAGCAATTCTGCGAGTGCGTTTCCGGTATGCATTTTTTAGAGTATTGGCTGATTATATCAATCTCTAAAACTATAAAAAGCTGTTCTGTTACAAATAAATTTTTGTATTCCTCAGGATTTTTTTGTTCGAATTAATTTCTCTAGAGCGTCGTAAATTCCCTGATTTCTACATTTATTGATTTCCAAAACTTCATACTTTTATAAAATATAATTCAACACAGTCCAACGAAAACATTGAGAGGTGACTGAATATTTCCGGACCAATTCCATTCTATAGTCACCCACTTCCCAATCCGAATTCTTCAGAAACCTTCCCCAATACTTCCCTCTACCGTAAGAAATCGACATGGAATGATTCCCAACTACGAGAATAATACCCGGTAAACAAGCTGTGGAAAAACCGTCATTACATCGGCTTTCGAGACTAGGAAGTCCACTTCACGAGGTTTTTGTTCTCCGGCGTCGCGGAAAAAGCGCCCCTAGAAGGGGACCCCTTGGAAAATCTTTTGTGCCCACGGTAACGCTTCCGCGCATTCAGGGTCAAGTGTAGATTACTTCTTAACGAAGTCGGGTCAATTAGCTCTACGAATTAAAGCCGCCGCGTCCGGGCTCGAAAGAGTCAGGTGATGCTCGGCGGAAAAGCGATTGCGAGCGCAGTAATGGGAATTAAATCTTCGGCGGTGAATTGCTGCTACGAGGTTATTTCTTTCTCTCTTATTTCCAGCTTCACCCGCGGACTTTCCACAAAGAGCAGTAGCTGCTCGAGCTCTTTACTGGTAATACTTTTAAGGAGAACCCAATTGTTCGGCTAATTGCTCCCACTTTCTTTCTAATGGCCGCGGGGACTTTTCCGAGGTCCGATCGATCTCTGACATCTTTAGGAGTTTCCTGGATTTTAAAATGTCGAATATCACTGATTTTCAGTGATAAGGGCGTTGCTGAAATCAGTGGTTTTTAATATTGACGTCGAGTGGATGCACACTCTTTTTCAGGGGAAAATATAGTACAGGGAACAGTGGAATGATCAAAAATTATAAAAAATATCTAAAATTGCAGAAATTCGAAACATCATTCGAAGGTTATCCAGATTTCACAATATCAAAATCAGAAATGGATAAATTTATAAATTTTTACGATCGAAAACTTCGAAATAGTTTTTTTTATAAATTTCCCCCAATTTCAAATAATTCCGTAAATTGTTCAAATTCTACCAAAATACAGAAAAGTTACACAATTGCCCTCAGTGAACTCCCAGCCGTAAAAAAAATTCAATCATACCGAATATCAGTGAAAAAACCCTGTTTTCCATACTGTTTCTGGCAGCCCTTTTCCCAAGAATAAGTATTTTCTCGCTTTTCCACCTTTAGAGCTGGAAAGCGAGAAAAACGCGAGGAAAAATCAGCGCAGAAAGTGACGGTCTGCTAAAAATCGGCTATCTGTATAGAACTTGACACTTAGCTTGACGTGGAAGTTAATAGAGGCTCAGCGGCCGCGAGTCAGCTCACGTGCGAGCCCCTTGCATTCATGCGAGCGCGCACTCTCTAAATCAGCCTTAAACCGCCGGAGCAGCTTACAATCAAATGTACTTAGCGGGCCCTACTCGGATAAAGAGCTGCGAAAATGGAATCTATATCAAAAAGACTCCATAAAACTTTTTTCCGCTCACATCTTGGACTGTCGAGGCCGGCAATAAACGGACGCGATAAACCTGGAAATCATTCAATGCCGCGGATGAATTATTTACGCGAGTCAAGTGCCGCTGCAACGGCCAGCACTTTTTCATACGTGGCTAGTTTTGTCAAATTTTTAAATCCAAAAACCAACACAAATTCGTTCAGCTCGCGAACGAATTTCCAGACACACTTTCGACCCTATGCAATTGTAAAATGTCAAAACTTCGGATCGCAGAAAGTTTTGTCCACAATCATGGTAAATTTTTGGATGTTTCTAAGATGCTGATTAACTTAGGACTTGAGATTTCGAGTTAAGAGTTATTACTTTTTACCTCACTTGAGTGAAACTTAATTTGAACGAGCTTCTTCTGTACATGAGAATTTCTGTTTTCAGAAAGCGTTATCTCGCGATATCAAACGTGAACTCGTCCTCCCCACCCCCCTCAAGAACGCCAGTTTCTCAAGAAATGTCCCAAGAAATGTATCATATCGAAAACGATAAGGAATATCGGCCATAAACGCGTCTTTCGGGTCACTTGCAATCCCTTCGCTCGATCGATTTTGTGCCACATGCACATTACTTACAAACTAGAATGAAATACGTGCCGCTAGTTATCTCTCGGCTAAAGCAGTATTATTGACCGAATTTATACGACTGCCGTTCAATTTCGCGATCCGAGATAATGCACAAGTTGCGTGCGCCCGCCAACTTCGCTTTTTGAGCTCTTCAACCGTCTTGGCCAGACGAGGGATCTCCTTTCATCAAAAAGATATGTTTCTATTCATACCTACTAATGTATCCACAAACAGATAATTACGTATCTAATTTTCTTTTTACGAAGTATAAAACTGGGGATGTATTTTCCGGAAGATGAAAAGGTGCGTACCAATTATTTCATCATACAGTTAACTCTCAAATTCTTCCACATTCTTGAGCTCTAAGCTCACACTTTTATCGTATTTGAGTGTGTTAAAGAGAAATATGAACCCACGAACTAACAAAATGAACAAATCTCGATTTATCATGCACTTGAACATTTAGAAACTTTTTTCCCCTCCAACTTCGTAATATTCACATTACTATGAGAATCCATATCCCTGTTTAAGAAAACCCATTCCCAACAATTGCCCCAGGTGGTACTTACAAAAACGTATTTGCATTGCTAAAATATCGTTACACTGTAACGTGGCGTGACGCATTTTCGATTAATTTCCCACGACCGTTCTCAACAGCAAAGCACAGCGAATATCTATGACGCAAGAGCGAGGATAATTTCTCTCTGGGAGCCCGCATTTTCGATACTGTTGTACAATTCGTGATTAATCATGTACATTTACATGAGTCGGAATCATGCCCAAAACACGCGTTACGTATAGAAACGCGTGAGATGTTGAAATTTATGAAGTCGAAATGGCCGACAGTTTCAGCGGGAAACAAAGCGAATATCGACTTAATGGAATAAAACTATCGGAGTTTCAGTGCATTTAGCTGTTTCCATCGCCTGGAACTAGGTTAATGGCGAGATTTTTCGGATCTGACTTACCATTTTTTTCTAAGGGGGAGGGACAGTCGGTCACAATTTAATTTCTAGTGAATTTTCGTGTATTTTAGGAGATGATGGAAGTAGTAAAAAAATGTGTACCTTACATTAAATCATTCCAGTAATCATGAAAATTTTTTGAATGATTGAAAATTGTCATAGAAATCAATGTCATTATTAAAACTTCTTTTTATCATTCATATCTTTCTCGCAAACTAATACATTTCTGTGACATTTCCACGTTCACGCAATAATTTCAATTGAGGTAAATATTTGATGATTCGCATTTCAATTTTTTCGTTTCGAGAGCCACCGAATTTATGGGTAATTTTCTCAGTGTTCAATGGTAATGACATTTCTATACACTCAATTAGCTCCGGACAATTTGAACCATTTTCCCGTCCGCAAATACCAACATTTATTCTGCAAAACGCATCTCGATGACACCGCGATTACCTCTCAATTAAAAGCATTATTCAATGTGATCGAGTTGAAATCGTTGCCATAAATAATCGGAACGAAAATCATCCTCGCATTTTAAGCAAGGCATATCGGAACGCGCTGGCGGTACTTGATTCGCGTAAATAATTTATTTGCGGTATCGAATTATTTTCACGTTAAGCCAGTCGGAATTTGAATACAGAGAGGAAATTATTTCGAAAAAATTGACTTTTATTCATATTCCTGGAATGACATTATCATTGCTTTGTTTATTTGGTCCAATACTTTGGTTGAACCAAAGTATTTTTCGAATGGGGAAATTGATGAAAGTTGTACGAAATATTGAAGATTATGTCTTGAGTACAACTCCGTTTTCGAAGATTTTTTATTTTTTTTATTTTATAAATATAAATCGCAGAATTCAGATACTGAAGGTAGGATCCAATTTTGAAATCCACTGATTTATGGAACTGATCCCACGATCAATTAATTTTTGTAATCCCACAGAATTCAGGAAATCATATACTTTTTTGTATTCTCAAAATAAAATCTAAGGATATTAAAATTGCCAATCTAAAAAATTGCAAGCAAAGATTTCTAAATTGTACAATGTCGTAATTGTAAAATTCATGACTCAGAAAAATTTAAAAACCAAAATTGAATCTAAGTATGCAAATTCTCAAGTTTGGGAGTCCAAAACCTGAAAGTTATAGAAACCGAGCTCAGTGAAATAGAAATTCTTTGCTTTGTATTTCCGAATTGAACCATTTAGAAAATTTCAAAAATTGTCGACTCAAAAAACAAGAGTATCGATTCGAAAAAATTGATGAATTCAATATTGATCAATTGATAAATTAATTGATTAACTCTCGATTGGGATAATAATGAATTAATGTCTTTAAAAACAAAAACGTTGATATAAGAATTTTCCGTTTCTATATTTTGAATCAGAAATCTGGAGATTCACTCATTTTGAAATTTATCCAAACAGACATGAACTCAAACTTCGAGATGTCACAATAAAATCGAAGTATGAAAATTCAAATGTTCGAAAATAAAAACTCAAATAACAACCGCAAAATTCAAGAAAATAATCATCTAGATATTTGAAATTTCGGGATACGTCAAAATTTTAACGTTCAAAAATTTCAAAATCTTAATCTCGACAAACGCATAATTCAAGTCCGAAAATTCGAACACGAGAATTCATAAATTTGTAAACCCATAAATCAAGAAAGTCTAAAAAAAAGGATTCCTAACTTAAATCCAAGAATAATAAATGTTCGACTCGACCTCAAAATTAAAAATAGTACAACTCTTTCATCGTATCCCTATTTTCTCAATATCTTCATCTCTCTCCCAAAATTTGTTGCCCCCAACTTTTCCTCAGTCCCAACCTTCCCACCGAGAATCAGTGGTTTCCACCGTCCCAGGTTCAAAGAGTTTCTCCTTATCGAGGAATAATGCCCGTTCGCGTTCGCCCGTTCGAATTTTATCGAATCATATTTCAACAGCCCCCGAAATTTCTTCTTTCTCCCGTTTTCATCGGGCATTACCGATATTGCGCTTCGAGGAGCAGCCGCCCGCATTTCCGATTCGCCCCAAATCCCGCCGAATTCTCGCCGACCTTTATCGCAATGGGATTTGCACGAGGATTTATGAAGCTACGCGATGAAAACTATCCATCTCGCTGTTCCTGGGAGCCTAATGCGACAAGGATCTTTCCTCCCTCCCATTGCCCGCTCCGGCTGAGCGAAATAAATCGTTTGCATCTCGGAGCCCGCCATTTTTACGCGCATTATTGCCCCGTCCATATTCTCCGCGTTATGCATATTTTTCGTGCGATTTTACCGGGGCATTTTCGGGGGAAGTGACAGAGAACCTACAGCTGTTCTTATACGTTCATCCGGAAGTGTCACACGTCGAGGTCGAGTCGTGAGGTGCAAATTTGGATGATTTAGTCATTTTAGGAGGCATTCATTTTGGGAATGGAAAATCTGAGTGGAGGTAGAAAGCATATTGAATTTTTTTCAGAATTATCAAGGACCAAATTTTTGTCTTGAAATTTTAAGGATCATGAATTTTAGCCCAATTCATGTTGATTTTCCTGACAAAGAGGATGCAACTTTCGAAGGGGTTGCAGATTTTTTAAAGATCAAAATAGATTTCTGCAGCAATTATACGCGAAAAAAAAACATACAATATCGGTTTTTCGTCATTTTAAGTTGAATCTGAACGAAAAAATGATAGAATTCCGCCTCTAATTGTAATTTTTGATAATTAATTGCCGATACCGACTATGTCACAATTTGATTATTAAAAATGTTGATGTATCATTTAATAGCTAAAAATCATCATATCATTATTTATTGTATCTTATTATTAATATCTAACATTTTTTATATGGTTTGTTCACATTTTCGATATTCGATAAATTGTCAACAAAAGTGACAATTTTTCAAGTATCAAAAATAGAGATAAAACATTATATGTTATGTAATATAAATAAGTAATTCTAAGTTATGATATAATAAACCAACAAATAAATTATAAAATAATGTCATAATCGATAAACACTATAAAATTCCTGAAATGACAATTTAAACTGAATTTCATACTTTTTTTATCAAATTTTACCTGAAATTATATAAAATAATGAAAACCAGTGACTAATAGCACAAAAATGCCGCAAATACTGTTTTTGATACTTAAGAAATTCGCAACCCAACGACAACCTTTGAAGGTTGTCGTTAGGTTGCATCCACTTTGTCAGGGTTCTGAAACATGTTTTTCGAAAATTTCTATTCATTCGCAAGTTGCCGCAATCAAATAAATGTGACAGAAGTTGCAAATGGTTTGTTGGGTCTGTTCGGGGGTAGACTCCAAGTCAGCGAGAGCTTTCTTTCATGTGTACGGAGCATGATAAGTTTTATCGTGGCGGGATTTTTGGGCAAAAAGAGTTGATCCCACGGAATGTAGCCGGAGTCAGGAATGCGGTGTGTTGAAGCTCGATCGGGTTTCGCTTTTGAAAGGAACTTTCGTGCGTTTGAGAGATAAAAATAGACAGAATATTCTTATTTGAAACAGTATCCGAAGTTAGTATTTTTAACATCTGAATAAATTTCTCATCGTTTTCGGATATGATTTATAAAAAGAGGGGCAAGAGAATCTCACAAAAACCGAACTATCCACAATTTGAAACTTTCATCGAAGAACATGACCCTCCGAAATAATTATAATTTTTTTTTTGCAAATATTTCGACAAACGTTGAACAAATTCCCCAATTTCTGCAATATCGAACAAAATAGCGAATCTTCTAACTTGCCTTCTATGAAATCCCTTAATTCCCCGTGATAACAGTGTGGAACACCAAAAAAATGAATTCGAATTTGATAACTGATATCGGAAGTATTGGTACTCATGAGACGATTCGCCAAGGGATTTTGTTAGGTTAGCTCGATTAAGCGAGTAATTAACAATCAATAAAAACTACGTCAAAATCACCAATTTTAGCTCTTTTGAGTCGTAAAAAAACTAATTATAGGTTTTTGGAGTCGAGAGATTCATTTTTAGCATCATTTCATTAAAAGAATTGCAAGTTGCAAAAATAAAAAAAGATCATCATCGTGACAAATGATCCTAGTCCCTTTTCACAGCAGGTATTCTCTCCCTATAGTTAAAAAACCTATAGTTCGTTTTCATACGACTCAAAAGAGCTAAAATTAGCGATTTTAACAAAACTACCATTAATTGTTAATTACTCGCATAATCGAGCTAACCTAACAAAATCCCTTGGCGAATCGTCTCATGAATACCAGCACTTTCGACATCAGTTATCAAATTCGAATTCATAATTCCAAAGTTGAATTTCGTCGCACAGGGTAATCGATCTTGAGATTACATTGATCGAGAAACTCGACTTCGTTCACAATTATCACAACCACCTCGAATACGTCACCATGTATGAAATTCATCGCCGAGAATAAAATTTCTCCCAGATCTGCGAATCCGTAGGAAAGACGCCGCGAAAATGCGCTCTAAATGCCCCAGCGTTACAGGGTGCGGGGGTGCAGAACGAGGATTGGCAGGATGCCAACCGTGGCACTGCGGATGTCGATGGTGACAACGTAGTGGGGCACGACCTATCTTTCCCCGCGTTTATTTCCCGTCCCCGTATGCTTTTGCACACAACTGTTCTTCCGGGCTCGATATGAGTCGTCTGTGAGTGTCGTCCGTGACTTTTCCGTCGCGTTTACGCATTTGGGTAGGTCGGGTCTGAGAGGGGATTGGAAGCGTTCAGAAACGGTCGATTCGGGAGTCAGTGTTGCCGGATTAGTGGTTGAATTTTATATTCCCCGAAAAGAGAATCCACTGGAAGGTCTGTTTCAAACTTTAATATCACAATTTTGAAGATTATTGTTTTCTTACACACTGTGAAACTTCTGCAGGTCACATATCATTATTTCGAAGTTCTTCGTCTTGGATAACAAACATAAAATGAATAGACCGAAGGGACCGCGTGAACTTTGATCAAGGGAACGTCCACGTCCAGCAAGTTTGACCAGTGAGATTGTCAAACTTTGGGATTCCTTGCCACATCCGACAGTTGGGAATATGACGACAACCGAACGGCCAAACTGCGACCTTTTCGTCGAAGTTCGTTGAAGCGTTAGACGAATAATGTCCAAGTTACCCAAATTATCATTTGACTATCAAACGCGTCTACAAGACTGCTCTATTCGCATATCCCTTCTCAGGAAATTCCCAAAAGTATGTAATCGAAGGGTGGAAACAATCCAGAGAGAGTCCTGGGAAATTTCGAGAAAATCAAACTCAAGACAGCACCTAGAGATTTTCGAACTCCCATCCCATAATTATCGCTTCGCTGCAGGATGATACTTCATCAGAATTACCGTTTCATGTTTCCCTTGGATGAAATTAATGCGCGACCTTTGGTCACGTTTGTGTGCGCAATCGATCGCATTCGACCGTATTGACATGGCCACCAATTAGACGATTCAGGGGAATCGATAATGCAGGGTTATTAATATTATCCCATATAATTGTTTCGAGTTCGGCGCTATTCATTACGATGGGACTAATTGCGATCCTGGGGTGGGCAGAGAAAAATTTACGGTACGCATTCAGTGCCTGAATTATGAAACTTTGTGTTCGATATTATTCCAACATTGTTACGGGAATGGGAAATTTGTAGTTTTAACGAGACTACGGAAGTTCCGTCGTTATTCGTAACTGTATTATCGCTGGAATTACTTCGTTTGAGTAGAGCGGAGAACGTCGTTACTTTTTTCAACAAGTTTTGTACTCTGATTGAAATGTTGCGATGCTTTTTGAAGTTGGAATGTTTTACAGCGAGCATGTAAGTCGTGAGTTGGGATTTTGATTAAATTTGATGTAATTCGGAGATTTCTATTTATATTTACGCATTTTGGGATATTAATTTATTATTATTATTTCAATAGAGAGTTGATCAATTAATTTATTGATTGATCAATATTTACTTCATCAATTTTTTTGAATCGATACTCTGGTTTTACGAGTCGAAAATTTTTGATATTTTCGAAATGGTTCAAGTCGGAAATAAAAAACGAAGAATTTCGATTTCACTGAGATCGGTTTATATAACTTTTGGGTTTTGGAATCTCAAACTTGGGAATGTATATATTTAGATCCAATTTTGGATTATAAATTTTTCTGAGTGATGAATTTCACAATTACATTGTACGATCCAAAAATCTTTGCTTGCAATTTATTAGCTTGGCAATTTTTATATCCTTAGATTTTATCTTCAGGATAAAAAAAAGTATATGATTTTCCGAATTCTGTGGAATTTCAAAAATTAAATATTTGTGGCATCAATTTGAAAAAAAAGTTAATTTTGAAACTGAATACCTTACGTATCTGAATTCTGTGATTAATATTTATAAAACAAAAAAAAATGAGTCTTCTATCACGGAAACTCCCCTTAACTTAAGGATTCACCCTCAACTTTCAGGATTATTTCGACCACTCAATTTGAAGGTTAACCCCGAAATTTGAGGGTTAACCCCAAGTTTAGTCAACTCAAATTCTCAACTCCCAAGCCCAAAAACATGATAAACTTCCACTCTAACCTAAACTACTTCCGCACGAAAGCATGATTTCGAAGTATCCAGTGAAGTCGCGGCAAAGGCACTAAATTCTACCACGGCCGTAAATCTGGAATCGGATTAAAAGTGGAGGATCCGTCGTATTTCAAAATGATTGTTACCGGAGAGCATTATCAACTCGGTGGCAGCTTCGCTCGGAGACAATAACAAATCTTTCACACTCGAAGCGTATAATCCTATCGCAGCTTTTCCTTCGCGCGGAAGGTTACGCGTTACGACCAGGCTCTTTTGAGGTTCCGGATGTTACATTAAGGCGACTCTGCTCATTTCTGCGGAAACGCGATACGCCCCGGGGTAGGTGGCTCAAAGAGGCGTCGTAAACACGCGTGTTCAAACGCGAACACCTTGTGTTTTATTTTAACCTGGATATAGCGCGAACTCGAACGAAACTTCCATTTCCGATCAGGGCTTGGGAACTATGGAATTCGCTTTTGCTTTGATCGGAATCGAGCTGTCACGAGGAATGAAGAATTCGGGGACGTTTGCCTGGGGAATATTTGTGTTTCGCGTGGTACGGGGTTGGACGCTGAAGGTGTTTGACGATGAATAAAAGGTTGAAGAATTTCGCTCTGGGAGTGATAGGGGAATGACTGATTTTGGAATGTTACAGATATTTTTGGTGTCTAATCTTGATGATTTCGGATGATGAAGATTTTTTGTGTGCCATTTTCCGAAATTCGCAGAATTAATAGTTATCAATGATTCGTTTGGGCATTATACAAATTTACATCAGTTTTCCAAATTTTGTGGAGTAGGTCAAGTTTTATTAATGTTTGCAAAATTTCATATATTTTTGAGGTCTCGTGAATTTTCGACGTTTTTGCGATACGGAATGTTCAAGATTTTGCAAGAAAACAAATTGTGGACAGAAATGAAGAAACTTGGAATTTCGTGAATTCGAAAAATTCTTATATTTGTGCAAATTTTTCAGGATTTCGATGGGATTTGAAAATTTGCCACATTTATCACGAAAAGCAATCTCTCACAATTCGCAATTTGTCCACCATTTTGAAAATTTTTGGATTTTCATTTCTGCAGAGATTGAAAAAATTTCCTTCATTTTGTATTCAATGAAATTTTTCCAGATTTGGAATGAGAATGGCTGTTTCTCAATATTTGAAAAATTTCTCAATTTCTTAGATTTTTGCTGTAAAATTGTACCTTTTGCAAAATAGCAGATTGTCAGATAATTCGAAATAATTGGATCAAATTTCCGAATAATGAATAAGCATTTTCAATAATTTTAAACATTTACAAGTTTTTGAAAATTTTTCTTTTCTTTCTTTTTCTTTTCTTTTCGAATTCTTGTAACGATCCAAAACATCGAAAATTCGTCAAACATCGTCCGAATTTCAATATCCTTCAAATGAGCAAAAACTCAGCAAAATTTGAGTATTTCTACATTTTCGAAACATTTATAATGATCTGATCAACTGATGTAAGTTTCAAAAATAGTCAACATTCAATCTCCGGCAATTTTGCAAATTTTGGAAAACATCGTCATTAAATGTTATCTAGAACCTATTGTTTTCCGCTGTTACGTTAACGTTGGTACACCTTGTTTATACTCAGTATTTACAGGAAATTGAATTTTAAAAAACTGTAATACATGTGTCAATATGAATGTTATTACATCCAAACTCTGAAATCCCCATTCATCGCCCCAACGTGAAATTAGCAGTGGAAGAGCTTTTCACTCACTAATTCGTTCCACGTTTTTTCCCTCGATCCGTCGACGTTCGACAAAAAACGATCCATTCTTTGTCAAGACCGTATCGAAAGTCAGGCATCGATGATAAAAGTTTCAATCATCACGGTATGAAGGTTTTTGCACCCGCTTTCCCTCCTCGACAACACATATTTCTCTAGTGTATACGATTCATTCCGCTGAAATATCGCACAATGCGCCAGAGAACAGAGTCAGAAAACAGGGCAACAGTAAAAACCGATCGATCGTACCAAAATTTTTCACAGCGCCATGAAATTTCTCTTCTCAATAAAATAAGTAATCCAACGAGTTCCTAACTCACACAATATACATAATATAATAAAACTGACTATAATTATTTACCCAAAAGACTAAATAATTCAATTCTCTTCTGGAGTTCCACAATGATTCCCTCGACCGAACCAATTCGACATTAAATCGTCAATACCACCAACATACTCCGGAAAATACCGAAAGTGTGCCACAAGAAGAACCGATCGATCGGGGAAAACTTTTCCCCGGCGCCGTGGATTTTCCGCTGATTTTCGCGCCATCAAACGCGGCCCCGCGCGTTTTAGCGCCGCGTTAATTGGACCTTTCTGATCGCGCTCGAGCTCTCAGACTGATTGGGTCATTTTCATATAAAGCTCCATTAAATATGCACCGGCATTGTCCACTCGAGCGAGAATTTTTTTCGCGAAAGTGCTCTGAAACAAATTCAAATGCCCTCGACTTTTTTTCGCATCCCCAGTTATTCATCCTTTGGGCAATGGTTCCGCGTAATATAATTTACATCCAGCCCCGCGCCGAGTTCAAAACGACTTCTGGAAGTGACCTTTTTTTTCGACCTTTTGTGCCACAGGAATACGACTTATGAAAGTTTTTTCCCTACCAGAACCAAGCTCCTTTGTGACTTGAATCCCAAATTCAGTAAAGCGAGCTAGAAAAAAATGTCCACGAAACCTTTGACCGTAATTTTTTCTCGTTATTTCTTTTTCACTTTGACCAACCGTGCGACACCGGGTCGCCGTTGTAATTTTTCATCGAGGATTTTCATGGGACCGAGGGGCGATTCACTTTTGGAGTCAACATGGGAATCAAACTGGGAGTCATGACTCCCGTGACTCCCATTGACTCCCATACTGGGAGTCACGGACAGGGCCGTTCCTAGGTTTTGCGGGGCCTTAGGCGAAGATTTTAGGCGGGGTTCCTCAATCAAATGTTGTTATGGATTATAAATTGGAATTTAGACGTTTCGGAAATGTTAGGAGTCCTGCAAATATAAGAATATAGAAGTTTTAGAAAATTTTCAAGATTGGAAAATATTGAGTTTTGACATTTTTGGAGATCAAAACTGAAGATGTTTAAATCAGTTCTGGAAATTATGCAATTTTTGGAGTTCATACGTATTTTGAAGTTTTGAAATCTAGAAATTTCGCAATTTTGGAAATTGTAGAATTTTGAAATTTCGAAATAATGACGTTTTGGAACTGTTAAAGCTTCGGAATTTTTAATTTTCAAAGAATTATGAAGTTCTGCAGTTTCGGAAGTTTTGGAAATTTTACAAGTTTTCGAAATGTTGGAATTTGATTTTTTTGAGGATGTTCAGAAACTTTGAAATTTTAGAATTTTTGAGATTGACAATTATCAAGTTTTGACATTTTTACAGTTCTGGAAATTAAAAGCTTTCGAAATAAATTCTGGAAATTATGCAGTTTTTGAAGTTCGTACGTATTTTGAAGTTTTGAAGTCTAGAAATTTCGAAGTTTTTGGAGTTTCGAAATAGTGAAATTTTGGAAAATATAAAGCTTTGGAATTTTCAATTTTCGAAGAATTGTGGAGTTCTGAAGTTTTGGAAGTAGAAGAAATTTTACAAGTTTTTGAAATATGTTGGAATTTTGTATTTTTTGAGAATGATGAAAAACTTTGAAATTTCAGAATTTCAAGATTAATAATTTATCAAGTTTTGACATTTTTACGGTTCTGGAAATTAAAAGGTTTTGAAATAAGTTCTGGAAATTATGCAATTTTTGGAGTTCGTACGTATTTTGAAGTTTTGAAGTCCAGAAAGTTTGAAGTTTTTGGAATTTCGAAATAATGAAGTTTTGGAACTTATGAAGCTTCGGAATTTTCAATTTTTGAAGAATTGTAGAGTTCCGAAGTTTTGGGAGTTTTGGAAATTTTACATATTTTTAAAATATGTTGGGATTTGGAATTTTTCAAGAATGTTAAAAAACTAAATTTCAGAATTTTAAGATTGAAGATTTATCAAGTCTTGACTTTTTTACAGTTTTGGAAATTTCGCAAGTTTTTAAGTGCTCGAATATTTTGAATTTATGAAGCTTAGAATTTCCGAAATGGTAGAAGTTTTTCAAACGTCTGAATTTTGAAGTTTCCGAAAATTTCAAAAACTTGGAAGTTTTGAAGAATTTCAAAGATGAAAAATTACCAAGTTTCGACATTTCTGAAGTTATGGAAATTCCGCTTAATTTTGAGTATTTTGAAGTTTTCAAACAAAGGAATTCTGAAATTGTCAACATTTCAAGATTTTGAAGTTCCGAAGTTGTAAAGTTTTGTAATTTTCAAAATTTTGGACCATCAAAAGCTTCGGAATATTCGGAACTTCATGGAATTGCAAAGTTTTAAGGAATTATGAAGTACTGAAGTTTGAAAATTTTCGAAAATCTTGTAAATTTCAAGAACGTTGGAATTCCGAATTTTTCGAGAATGTCCAAGAACTTCGAAATTTTAAG
>JAPYZK010004423.1:0-10460 GCA_030522785.1 Platygaster equestris
ACAAAGGAAAATGAAGTGTACGCAAAGGGGTACAAAAACACATTTTTATGATTCGCGAGTAAATCATAAAATAGTGCGAATTTTGACTCGACAAAAGCTGTTAAGTGAGTAACAATGCCTGTACTTCGATTAGTAATGTTTTTTATCACAGCAGAATGTACGTGTTTTTATTCGCTGACGTTCGAATCCGCCGGAATCCTTAGTACTACGCCAATAGGGACACTTACCGTAGTCCGTAGACTTAAAAAAATTAGAAAGCAGTGAGCAAAAATCAATTCTTTCTAGTGAATTACGATGAAAAAAAGAATTGGACTTCGCCTACTTCACCGTGTCTTCGCAGAGAATGTGACGAAAAATTTCCTGTAAACCAATAATAAAATCGATTTTCGGATATCATTTCCTTCATTGGCAACAAATTACTTACGATGAATGTGTTGTGTGCAAGCACGTAGCCAGAAAGGTAGCTAAGAGGGATGAAGACCCTTCCTCCAACGAAATTCTGGAAAAATAAAAAAATGTTGCACATTGCAGAAAAGTAAATTTGAAAAAAAAAAGATTAAAACAATACTGATTTTCACGAGTGTCGAAGTTCTCAAGGAACTGAATAATTTCTATCCTTTCAAGATTATGAACAATTTCAGGACTTTGTAAAGTTTGAAGGATCGGAAGAATTTCAGAAGTTTTTATAAGTTTAAAAATTTTTGAAACTTAAAGATTTTTTAACATTCAGAAGTTTCATCAATTTTAAAAGATATCAATGATTTTATAATCTTGAAAATTTTAAACATTCAACAAATATGAAGAAATTCTGAATAAATATGAGTTTTTAAATAGTTTCAAAAATTCTGATCAATATTTATGAGATTGTCGAAATTCTTAAAATTACAATCATTTCACGAATACTTAAAATTTCAAAAATCTAATAATTTAAAATATGATTAACGTTCCATGATTTTCGAACATTTTAAGAGTTATCCAAGACAGAAGTTTTTTGAGGATTTTTGGAGTTGTATGAATTTCAAAAGACTCAGGAATTTCAAGACTTTCATGAACTACAGGGATTTGTAAAATTTTCAAAAATTTTGAAAATACACAATGTTTTAATGATTCTTGAAATTACGGAAACTGAAAGAATTCTTCACATTTTAGGGTACTTGATAATTAGAAACATTCCAACATTCCCAACAATCAAGTTCATGTCGAGAGCTTTTAGTATTTCGACAATTTACAGAATTTCTACACATTTACGCATTTTGGAAAATTGAAAAAGTCATGATAATCTTTGCAACTGAGGAAGTTTTCATAAATCTTGGAATATGAGTAATTTTACAAATTTCTACAATTTCGATAAACTTCGCAGGTATGTAAAGACGCGAACAACTTAGGTAAAACTGCAGTTTGGCTACTTGTGTCAAAAAAAGGCTTCAAAAAAAGTGGAAATGGCTGTATTTTGACTCCTTTGGCAATAAACAATGAGCGGAAAGACGATATTGCAACTATTTTTTTTTTGTTATTAACAAAAATAGCTGCAAAATTGTCGTCATTACCTAGTACGTTTCGGCGCAAGAAAGCAGTTTTGTCCTGTGTCACGTCACAAACTCGACACTGATTTTTTCTATTTCCATTCGAATGTATTTAAACCCCAGAGAATGTTTTGGCGCCCGAGTCCCGTTCACACATTTTTGTCAGTGAAAGCCATAAGTACAATGGCGGGAATAACGAACGAAGATCCCTCCAAAAATGATTGGAACCTCCTTTCGGAATTGACATCGGAATCAAAATTGCAATTGGCAGGTGAACCCTATGACGTCATGTGTGCCCGATTGAGCAGGTTGCGAATCCGAGGTGAGGTTGCATTTTCCTTGATCTATCAGATATTGGAATTCATTCATTCCATTCCAAACTCAAATTCAGACCCTGAAAGAATTTTTTCAATGGTCAACGACGTGAAAACGGAAAAAATAACCCGAATATGCGAAGAAACTCTCAACTCGATATTAGTTTACATAGTAGCAGCTCGAAACCGCAAAGAAACGAGCGACAAAATGGAAATTACAGATGAGCGTTCCAAAAAAATGGCTTGAAGAAATCTGTATGGATTCAGAACAGAAAAAAAGTGTAAAGACGAGCAGAAAATGACGAAGATTGATGTTCAAGTATTATCAAATGCCAATTGAACGGTACTATGCAATAACCGGTGCGCGCCATGAGATTTTTTAAGCACGGTCATTTCTCGGCAGCCGGTTGTTGCATGGAGCGGTCCAATCGATAACTTGTATCAAAATTTATGTCAATTTGAATTCATGTTTAGAATTCTTTTCGTTTGAAAATCACTATTATGGTTTTATAGTGTAACTATTATGGTTTCACGCAGCGTCGTATTAAATAAGTCCAGTGATAACGGTAGTTAAAGAACTATAATTGTAGAATACACTGTCGATTTTATTCCTTGTAGAAAACTGCGACTCAGCTGTAGAATGATACAAAGTATTTTACAATAACTAATGAACGTAGTGGTTTACTCAAAACAGTGTAGAATTTTATTATTTACCGCCTAACAACAGGAATTTCATACTTGTAAAAGTGTATATGAAACCAAAATATTACAATTATGAATATTTGGATTGGAGAAGTTCCAAAGGCGATTCTGGAAATTGATTGCGTGAAATGTAATGGAGTCTATGATTCCTTTCATTTGAATTGATCACTCTTGTCAGTAGTATTTGAGAAAAAGGTGAGTGAATATATCTATCATTAATTGGTATTTGTGTGTGACTCAAATTGACATAGTCAAGTATAAATGTATATTTATGTAATCTGTATAATAGTGTAACGAATTTTTCGAATATTTACGAAATCATCATAAAATTCGTGAAACGTTACAAATTATTTGATTGATAAGTTGTTTCACTAATTAATTATTCTATAAAATAAACTTCTAAGTGATAAATCCATGATCAATTAAGTAAATTAAGTTCTGTTTCAAAAAGCACAAAATTATAGGATTGTACAATTGGATTGAGTTTGGAATGTAATGAATTAATAGGCAAGACTTGTGAACCATCGATTTTCACGAGAATCGCAAGTCCCAAAAACTAGAATCTCGCTCGGTCCTCGCGGAAAAGCAATTCATCACCGGGCGCATTTCAAATACCCCTCTGACACATCGAGTGTGGCTTTCCCCAGTTTCTCCTGATGCGAAAACTGGTTTCCCGAGGAAAGAAGGGGAAGCACAAGACTCCCGACAGTCGATCGTTCAGATCTCGCGCTCTTTCGCGTGCAGCCCAGTTGACCTCTCCTTCCCTAAAAAGCTGGGATTTTTTCTCTCGACCTCCCATCACCTAAAATGGCTCCAATTCTGGTAACAGAAAAGCATTGGAGAATGACGTCATTCCCTATCTAGTGTTTAACATATATAGATCAGTGACTATTGTCGGTAGTCATCATTTGGCCCCGAAGTATTGAGTCCAGCGTTCCGAACTCGTAGCATAATTATGCCACGCAACAAAGACAAACTTATGTTTTGTTCTATGCTAGAAAGAAAAGCGAAATCGATAGTTCGGGACGCTGATTGAGTCCCGAATTTTTTTCCACGGCGCGTATTGTGCTGCCCTCTGTCGGCGGTAGGAACGTTATTTTGGATTCAAAGGTTTCAAATATAACGGTTTTAGGTAAATAGTGTCCATTTCAATTGATAATTATTGTCATTATTATTTCATTATTTTATTATTATATTCTAAGGAATTTGATGATTTGGTTCTATAATTTTAAATTTTCAAACCTGTCAAGTTTTTAAAATATTATGTCTCAATTTTTGTATAGTTTCAATGTCGCTGTTAAACGTTATGTTTTTGAAATTTCGCTTATTCTCTAAATATTGTGTTGTTCAGTTTTAAAGGAGCAGTTCTAGAATTTTTCCAATTCAAAAATATTGCAAATTCCAAAATTTTCTAAAAATTGTTAAATTTCATCCCATATTTTTATTCTTCCTATTTTTTCAGAATTGCTTATTTCAATAATAATTATTATTATTTACAATATTGTCATGGTTATGATTACGATTATAATTGTATCAACTATGTATTGTCACGAACCACCGGAATAGTTTGCGGCATACGACATCGAGCGCGGAATCGGAATTCCGTCTCAACCCCGTGACGATCACACGAAAGAGCGAGAGAAATGAAAATAAAACTAGAGATGAACGTATTAATAATTTTATTCATATTACCTCAATTCTAATACAAGGTTTCTGATATAAGGAATTGCTTCATTGTTGGTGCGTGTGTGTGTGTGGGTGTACGTGTGTCCAATTGCAGCCTCAATTTTTGAATATACTAAAGTCTGGGCCTTGGGATGCACTTAAAGAACATACAGGGGATGGTTAATCAACCAAGTCTCAACGGATCAGAGGATTTTTTGTCTTCAATTGACCGGTACTCTAAAGATACCTCGAATATTTTATGTTGATTTTGAATCAGTAATTCTGATTTTGTTAAACGTCGAGATTCACAATGTTTGCTTAATCGAAAAACTAATCGCTAGATTACTATTGAAATTTAGTTATTGAAAATTCAATCTCCGCATTAAGATATCGGGAATTACGGATTTACAGAAAACAGGATTAAAATTTAATAAGAAACAGCGCGCTTACTTTATAATGCGCAAGGCTCGGTACTCAATAGTTGCGGCACTGTGCAAGGCGGAATGACCGGCACGGACGTCGGGCCCAAAGAGCATGGGACGCCCCACCGGCCCCACGGCTTTAAAAGTAAGCAAACTGCTGGCTCCCGGCGGTGCAGTGCAGTAACTGGGCTTTCAAAGCAGGCTGAGAGTGAGGCTTCAGAGAGCAGAACTGAACTGCCTTGCTTGGTCCAGGATGCTACGTTTTATGCTTTAAATTCAGGGAAAAGGTTTGGGGAGATGGCACATTTTCGGGGAACCGTTTCTTAGTTCCTGGTAGATTTTCCCAATGGATTTTCAAAGGATTCATTCAGATAAGGGAGTACTGTGGAACACTGCGTTTGAAAGTTGCCGCGCCGGGCGTAAACATAATGGAAACCATTAATCGCGTGCCGAGCGTGCTGAGTCAGATGAGTGTTTAGCACCGTGGTGCGAGGAAAGCAAGGGAGGGGCGGGGTTTCATATAGGCGGCTAGAACAGGATACCGCGGGGTGATCAGGGAGATAAGAAAAGTATAAAAACTAGGATCGGGGATCGAGATAGGCGTGTTTTTTTTGTGGTTGGGGTCTTATCGGGAAGGCTCGGGAGCTGTTGTAGGGAAATTAAAAGTTATAATTTCCGGGAACATAACACCTCCCCAGGTTTTTGTCGAATTCTCGGGTTCTGAGACTGACGAGAATTTGACATTTTTGTTCACATATAATTTTCGGCGTTCGTGTCGTGTTTTTGTGTGTTTTGTTCTTCGCCAAAGATGTTTTGGTAAATGTCTAGAATAGGCACTTTCCCGAAAAATGACATAACAATTTTTTTTAATATCCCTTTTTTTGGGGAGAACACGAATCCGTTGGCGCGAGACGGATTTTCAAACAATATAATTGTTTCTAAATAAATAAGTGTCTGGTGACGAGTGTACACAATTTCGGCGAACAGAAGTGTAGAACGTTGAAAAGAGGTAATATAAGTCACTCATATTGTTTGTTACACTTACCTTCACTCACCGTTTGAAATTTTACGATATAAGAAAAGTCATTCCATTAAAACGTGATAAAAAAAGTTCCCGCACAAAGTAAGGTTATGTTTAAATGTTTTGACAGATGTAGTCTGACAAATGTGACTATCGATGTGGTGATCGATACCTTTATGCTGCATTTACAAATTGTGTCGTCTTTTTGTTAAGTGATTGGACGAGGGCAGTATATCGAAATTCCTGTTCAAACTTGTTCAATGCGAACTCGTGTTTCGTTACTGTAACGGATTCTGAAGACTATTCATAAGAAAAGTATATATTTAATAACATGGCCGATGAAAAATGCTCTAGATGTGTTCGAACGTTGTTTTCTTATACATAAATGTGACAAGACGTATTACTTGTATTTTTACAAGATGATGGTGTCATTTTGCTCGAAAGAAAGTGGGAAACTTGCAGGGAACTATGTACTTTGAGCCCAGATTCGAATTTTAGATGTCAAAAAAAAGCACGCAGTTACATACAAAAAAAACGATCAAGTGCAATTTTTCGGAAACTTTGAAAAAAAAAAAATACATTTTTTCCGCAATCAAATCGGCCAATTTTTGGAATATCAAAATTCGTCGTATTTTACACGACAACAAACGCTCCACACACTGAATTTATGGGAAACGAAACCGGATTCGCCAGACAAACTGTGATTGACTCGATGAGTTTTTTGAGGGAGGTTTGTATCCACTGGGCCCTCGAAAATGGTACCAGAAATCTTGGAGAAGTTAACAAAATTGTAGAAATCGATGAATCCAAATTTGGAAAAAAATATAACGTTGTGAGAATTATTGATGGGCAGTGGATTTTTGGCGGCTTGGAAAGAGATTCGGAACATTTTTTTTTTTTGATTGCGGTACCCGATCGCACTGCCCAAACTCTAATGGCGATAATCAAAGACCGAATTTAACCGGGTACGACGATCATGTCAGATTGTTGGTCGTCGTACACCAAATTGGAGCAAGAGGAATTCGTACATTTCACAGCAAACCACTCTTATAACTTTGTGGACCCAGACACCAAAGCGCATACTCAAAACATAGAACGAAAATGGCGCGGCGCAAAAGATGGTGTCCCCAAATATGGGCGCGAAGACGAGCATTTTCCTGGTTATTTGGCCATTTTTTTCCGTAACAAATTTCAGAACCATACCCATAGATTATACGAGATTTTTGTCGCGATTGGAAAATCTGCTCAGAATATTGAATCGAGCACGTTAAATTCTAAAAACGATTATTGTTAGTATGTTCTATTATGAATTATCACTACTTATGAATTAATCACTGTTTGTTAAGAATCAGGTAGTATCATATGAAAAAATGAGCATATGTAAACGGAGTTTTATATTTTGTAGAAAGAATTCTTCTTCAGAGATGCCGATTACGGTACTGAATGTTAATGTACGTATATTCTCCTACTAAATATAAATATCGAAATGAAATTTTCATAGACAATAAATTGATATTTTTCATTGCAGAATGAAAGTCCTTCCAAAGATGTTGAATTTGAATAGTATTCGAAAAACCAAAAATGTGAAAATCTACAACAAAATTTTTATAATACATAAATATATCAATATATAATAAAAGAACAAATTAAGCAATAATATATATGCAACATGTGCAATAATACATGTACATATGTATTTAGAAGTTGTGTGAAAACATTGTTTGGAATTGAATTTGAATTCTTCATTTGTTAATTCATTATTTCGTTTCCTAAAAAACTAACCCAACCCTAAATTTAATGTAAATAAACATCTCATCAACTGAAAACAACGAGTAGAATTTTTTTTATTCAAGTTGTTCATTATTTTCATCAATTTTTAAATTTGGTGACAAATGTTTCAATATAAAAAAAATTATTTTTACACGCAATTCATTTCTTACTACACATTATCAACATGTTCATCTAGTATTTATTTGAATGGAGTACCATCCAAATAAACATGCTTTCGCAAAATTATATCGTAAGAATGAGCTTTAGAGGGACGCAATTTTTCAAGAGACGGATGATTAAAAAATCGAAATCTATACTCAACTTCTTTTCTACGTTTGAAGAAGTAATTTTCTCCCAAATTATATTCTAAAACTTCATGTATGACATGTTCCGGAGTTCCATTGGCAACCACGAAATTGACAACGATAATTCTATTTTTGGAATAAAAATTGGGATTTGTGAAAGCATCAACAATCAAATTTGGCAAGTCACACAAATGTATGCCGAAGTTATCCTGAAGACTTGCCCATGGATTGGTACGCAATCATTCCCAATATTTGTCATCAGACTCGCGCCTAGTTTTTTCCTTTTCGATTTAAGCTGCTTTTTTATTGTCCTCTTCAATGCTGTCAGCAACTTCTCGTGCCCACAAAACTGTGTCGAGGGCTAATAAATAAAGGCTGTCGTCAATGTCCTCCATTCCACGCAATCGTTGACAACGTAAATTTCTATTCATTTTAAAATCTGAAACAAATTGTTTTCAAAAAATCGCAACACTAGTTCTCGAACTAATATTTCCAACACATTTCTTGACAAAAATTCTAAACCTACATTTCGCTTCTCGAAAAAGTGCTCATTTGTTATTAGTTGATATGTTGTTGTTGTTGATTTTTTTTTTGGCTCTTTGATACATACACAATGTCTATTGATATTAAATATAGGGTTAAGTTAGTTCTCCAGGGAACGCGTATTATACTTTCACGCAAACCGGATGATAGTATTTGTAAGTGCAGCATGAAGGTATCGATTACCACATCGATAGTATCGATAGGCAATCGCACTGAGATGAGCAGAGATGAGACTACATCTGTCAAAACATTCGAACATAACCTTACTTTGAGCGGAATTTTTTTTCATTACGTTTGAAACGGTGATATTTTCCCCGTTGAAATAATGCATTTTTCTATTCTATTTTTTTGTCCCGCATTCGAATTCATATTTTAATTAGAAATAATCAGTAGTTTGAAATGCTAAGTACAAATAAAAGTATTGGGGCTCCACTCCGGCCATCTGAAACGAGGTTAGTGACGGCCTTCTTATGGCTTTAATTGATTGCGTGTTATTTATGTATTATCGAAGCTCTGGATTTTCAGCGAGTTTTCCGTTCAAATTATAGTTTGTGGACTCGCCCGGTAATTCCGCTAGTTGTAAGATGTTTGTATGTATGGGTTCAACGATTAGAGCTCTTGAGAGTAATTAAGGAATTACTAGTAGTGAGTTCTGGATTGAATTTAGATATTGTTGTTTGTTTTCAGAAAAGCGCTCCAAAGTTCGATGAAAGAACTTGGGTCTTGTAAGGTATTTGGCAATTAATTAAAAAATAATGTATGGTTGTCTGTTTCGAGTGTGTGTCTTGATGAAATCTCGAGCTAAAAAAAATAGTTCGAGTCAAATTTTTTGAGAGTTTTGAGAGATTGTGGAAGATTTTCGTGTGAGAATTAAGGGTTTTCGTTGCGGTCTTATTCCACGAGTATGAAGGGCCCGATTTCATCTTCCGTCATTCTGGTATCGCCGTCAAACTTCATCAACTTTTCCGTCTCTGATGTACCCTAACATCTTGAGTGATGATTCCCCGATAACACTACCTCGCATGGAATTTCGTGGACGAGGATGCTCCATGGTAGCCGGAGGTGGACACTCCGTTGGAAAGACATGAGACTTGGCGTCGTCTCCATTGGTGGCTGCTGTCCGTTCCATTTTGTCAGCTCTGGGCGTCGCTACGGGGTCTGGGACTCCTTCCGCATCGTTTGAGGAACATCAGATGCGCGGACGACCCAGGAGGCAGCTAAAATTTCGAAGTATGAGAAGTCCACGTCAGGGACTCGAGTGCAGTGGGCTGTGGGAAGAAGCACGGCGCTTACCGTCACGCGCATGCGCGAGTGACGTATTCCGTAGTTCGGCTTGGCTCGACGCGACAGGACTGGCTTGCTCGCTACGTTGAAGAAAAACCTTTCCGTGGGACTCGAGAGGACGTAGACGTGCGGCGCGTCGCGCTGTCCCGCTGGTGCACCAACGTGGGAAGGCCGGCACGACTCGTGGAAGAAGACCGAGGCGGGGCCTCGGAAAGGTTGAGGTACCGTTAGGGAAATTTTGAGAAAGACTTCTCGTTCCGATATTTCGTTCGAGATTTTATTTTTTTTCTTGGTTTCGAAATGTTTTCCGTTTTGTGGATTGCGTGTGCGTGTGAGATGACTAGTGCGGTAGCCATGCGTGTGTGAAACATTCAGTGGCGAGTCACCGGTAGAGTCCAAAGGTAAAGTCGGAAAATGGGGTAGATATAAGGAATAAAAATTGGATGACGGGTGCGTGGGAGTTTTTTTCGACTGTTTTAAGTTCCTTTTTTTTGTGCGCAGATTCGCGGTTAGGCGTTTGGCACGTGCTTGGGACGTGGAATAAATCGTGTGTTTTTGGCTTACTCTTGATGGAATTTTAGTTGGTGAGATTGTGTGTTCTGGGAATAATTTCAACCTTTTCGTGTGTCACAAATTTTCGAGTTTCGAGTTGCAGGATGCGCTGGCGAGAAAATTTGGGGACTCTGTTCTTGACGTGAAAATTTTGGGATCTGTTCTTGACGAAGAAATTAGGCATGGAATGTTCTGCCGCGATTCATATTGTTTTATTTGGGGTTTATTAAGAGAATTTGGTATTGTGTGTGTGTGTATTTCTGAATCTCGTTGCACGTGTCAAAGCCCGAACACCGCGTATCCCGTAAATTTTCGTGGCGTGCGCCGCCATTTTGTTTGGTTAGGGAATCCCGTTAGAG
>JAPYZK010004424.1:0-10457 GCA_030522785.1 Platygaster equestris
CTATTTACTCACTCACGCTCAGTTTAGCGACCGTTTACGCACGGATAATGGAAACAAGATGGCAGACGAGCGACTCGACATATATCGAAACGTCAAACTCCCCAAACATAACCTCAAAATTACAAAACTGTGTATTACTGCAATGTTTTTGTTGTTGTTTACTAAAGTGTCGAATACAGTCATAGTCAATCACGATGAAAATCAAAGCATCGAAAGGGATAATTAGGTTTTAACTCCCTAAAGTACGTAACAAAGCTCTAAGGGCGATTGTTGCGTCAATCAGTCAGGTAACCCATTGTTCCCCCCCCCCCTTCTCAGCAAGGCCGTGGAATCACATATTTCTCGCGGTTGTTGAATAAAATGTTGTGTGCGACTATTGGTTGAAACAGGAGATTCCACTCGCGTGTTGCCACACTGGCTACGCTCGTGAGGCAATCTCCACGCTCGAGGAATCTCCTCTTTCTCCCACTAGTCGCACAATTAACTATTTTTCGACCTCATTGACCTAGTGTCCTATATTATTGGCAGTATATATAGTAATATATATATAGTATTATGTATAGTAATATTGACTTTACTATACAATTCTTCAAAAAGTGAGTTTTTTTCACTGCAAGAACTAAATGAAAATTCATAATCTTTCATTATTCATATTATAAAATGAAAATAGTTTTGTCACTTTTTGTCGAGTATTCAACACGAGCTGTTAATTTGAACTCGAACACAAAAAAGTTAAAAAAATATATATTTACGTAAATACGGAACATCGGTAATATATAGTTATGTTATATATATTTTCTTTTTACTAATATTGAAAAGCCAAAATATGTACTTGAATGTTTTTTATTTAAGAAAATATGTTCGATTGCCCTGTTCATCACTTCATTACTTCAAATATCATTGTCTGCAATCGAGACTCTTCAGGTACTTCAATTTTTGAATCTTACTATTTTTATATATATCTGTATGCATTAATTCGAATTACACCGCTAGAATAAGGGATTGGGAATTTTTTGATTATTTGAATCGTTTCCATTTTAATTTACATTTTAATTTCCATTTTAATTTTGATTTGATTTTATAAAATTTATAAACTTCCAAAGTCATTATCATTATTTGAATTAAAAACTTCGGAAATTTGCTCTTCAAAGCTTTTAAATTCGAACTCCCTAATGACGAAATTCGACATTCTTAACATCGAAATCTTGAGATTCTAATGATGATAAATACGGTCATATATAATATTGTCAAATGTTTCACCGTAGGGAGCAAAATAAAAATATTTCAATCTTTGTTTATCAAGTACACAACCACACTAACATATGTAATAGTCAGTAATGTCGATTGAATAAACGAAAATCCAAAACTGAAAAAAAGAAAATTGAATTTGTTATTTTCGCCGGGATTACGATGCAATATGTCAAATAAAGTGCCAAAATGCAAAACGACTTATTATCTGCGTTTGTAAGGTTGGTGTTTTATTTTTTATACATTGTAATAATCGTAAAAATGTGACTCAGTGAAGTTGATTGCTATAATTATGAATATTCGTTAATTAACTGATTTGCTTTAAATAATTTTTTCTCTATTCTTCGAAACATTCGGGAATTTCGAGCAATTTCAAAATGTGAAAAAATCTGATTTCAACATTAAAATCTGAAGATCTTCTCCAGATTCAGAAATTTTTTTATAGCGCACCATAAAAAAATACTTACAGTATACATGTATACTTCCAATATTGAAAAAATTAATAACAACTGAAAAATCTAAATGATTGGCAAATTCAGTGTTTGTGGAAAAATGAATAAACAATTTGTCGGTTGAATTATGACACGATTTGGTGAAAAGAAATACAATTTTGAAATTCTGAATTTTTAGGATTTGAAAATTTCAGTCACATATTTCTCACACGAATTTCGAAAATTTTGACATCTCAGAATGAAAAATATTCACACTTATTTGGAATTCGAATGTAATGATTCATTAAATAATCTATAAAAAATTTAATGGCTCATATATAATAAGTATGTAATAAATTGTAAAAGGTATTTATAGACTATGAATTATAAACAATTTTTAATGTGCCATTTTCCAAAACTCACAAAATTGACATATATTTATGTAAATTTTCAAAATTTACACCAGTCAACCTAATTATGTGGAGTATTCCAAATTTTTCAAAATTCTGGAAAATTTTATATTTAGGTGAATTTTTTGACGTTTTTTTGACTATAAACAAATTTGCCTACTTGAAGAATTGAGACTTTTCCTTAGAATATGTAAAATGTAGAATTTTTAGATAAATTGAAACAATAAGTTTGCAATCTTTGCAAAGTTTAACAATTTTGGAATCTTTACAAATATCCAAAAGTTTGTTCGAATTTTTCGTTTCTCAAAATTCTGAATTTCAGAGAAACTGCAAAATCTGTGCCCAGATTTGGAATCTGAAAAATTCAGACAAGTTAAAAATTTTTTTTTTCATTTTTCGCAATTTTCGCAAGAGCCTGGAAATTTAGGAACATTTGTAAAAAAATTGTTCGAATTTTTGGTTTCTCAAGATTCTGATTTTCGTGAGAAATTGAACAATTTGTACACAGATTTTGAATCTTCTGAAATATTCAGACAAGTTGAGATTTTTTTTAATTTTTTGCAATTTTCGTGAGAGTCTGAAAATTTAGAAACCTTTAGAAAAAATTCGTCTGAATTTTTGGTTTCTCAAGATTCTAAATTTCTGAGTAATTGAGAAATTTGTGCACAGATTTTGAAACTTTCGACATATTCAGACAAGTTGAAATTTTTTTTTTCAATTTTTTGCAATTTTCGCAAGAGCCTGAAAATTTAGAAAACTTTGGAAAAAATTTGTTCGAATTTTGGTTTCTCAAAATTTTGAATTTTGGAGAAATTGATACATTTGTGCACAGATTTCAAATCTCTTAAAATATTCAGACAAGTTAGAAAAGTTTTTGTTGAATTGTTTGCTGTCGCTCGGAAATTTATAAATCTTTGGAAAAGATTTGTCTGAATTTTCGATTTTCAAAAATTCTGAATTTCAGAGTAATTGAGAAAATTGTGCACAGATTTTTGATCTCTCAAAAAATTCAAACAAGTTACAAGTTTTTTTTTTTACTGTTTTCGCAAGAGCCCATACATATATAGAAACCATTGGAAAAAATTTGTCTCAATTTTTGGTTTCTCAAAATAATTCGGAATTTCGGAAAAACTGAGCAATTTGTGCACAGATCTGAAATCTCTTGAAACATCTAGACAAGTTAAAAGTTTTTCTTTTCAATTTACAATTTTGCAATAATTATCGCGAGAGTCCGGAAATTGAGAAATCTTTGAAAAAATGAAACATTTTTTCCAAAATTTGTGAGTGTTGATAACTAAAATTCAAAATTCAAAAATTCCCGCAGAAATTTTTTAATTCAAAAAATGAACAATGTCATAAAAATCGGAAAATCATTTTTCATGTTGCCTTCTCATCTTGTCTTCAAATTCGCCCAACATAGCCGGAGACACGAAGTTTTCGACCGGCTCCCACGTGTTTTCGTCATGAGGGTAGTATTTCCATTTGACATAATATTCGACTCCACCATTTTTTATTCTACGGTTCAAAATTTTTTCCACCTCGTAAACTTCGTCTTGTTTCATTTCTTCGTTAAGTAATTCTACGACGCTTTTCTTTGGTTCCTGTTTGTTAATACATACTTTTTTATGTCGTGTTTGTTTCATTTTTTTTACTCATTTTCTCGTTTTCTATTAATAGCAAAAAATATGTAATAACCAGTGTAACTTTAAATCTTATAAAAAACCTTAGGTTTTCCAAAATCACCGTAAAACCGTAAATTCTCCATGAAATTCTAAGACAGTTTTTCCTTTGTCATTTTCCGGAATTCGCAAAAATTGATGTAGATTAATATAAATTTTCGCGAGGGTCTGAAAATTTTGAAATCTTTGGAAAAATTATACATTTTTTTCCAAATTTGTGAATGTTGAAAATTATTCAAAAAATTGAAATTTCTAAAATTTCTACTTTTAAAAATGTGAAGTCACAGCAAGAACCCAAAAAATTATGAAATGTCTCCAAAATTGAAAAAACATCTAGTTTTTTTC
The DNA here is from genome assembly GCA_030522785.1 of Platygaster equestris. Classification (NCBI taxonomy): domain Eukaryota; kingdom Metazoa; phylum Arthropoda; class Insecta; order Hymenoptera; family Platygastridae; genus Platygaster; species Platygaster equestris. The sequence goes on from JAPYZK010004424.1 coordinate 4,114, forward strand.
AAAATTCGAAAATTTCGTGATTTATTCGAAATTTTCGAATACGCGCAAAAATCCAAACGTTTTTCAAAATTTGAAAATCATCAAAATGTTCGATAAATTGCCAATTATTTGGATATTAGTAAAAAATAGCTTTTCTTGCAGTGATTCAAAATTTTGAATTGTAGCCCCGAATTCCGGAAAATCCCAAGTTACTCAAATTGCGTCGAAAATTTGCATTTTTCGTAAAAAGTTACAAAATTCCACAATGTCGCAGAAATTTACAACAATCTTGAAATTCGAAAATTTTCATAATTTCGCGAATGAAATATTTAAAAAATTCTATATACTCCACAGAGTTGAAAAAATTCGAAAATTCGCAACAATCTATGTTGAATAAAATTGATAATAACTCGAATGATTTTAGAAATTGTGAAAAATGGCAAAGGAACAATAATCACAAGATTTTTTGTAAGATGAAAAAAAAAAAACTTCAAAAATTTCTGTAATGTAAAAATCTCTGATTTTTTAATGTTTTTTCTAATATCTTTCATTTTCCAACATTTTTTCTAATATTTTCCATTTTCCAATATTTCAAATATTTTTCAGTATCTCGAATATTTCCACTGTGTTTTAATATCTCTGATATTTCAATATTTATATTTTTCTATACAGATGAACTGGACAATCCTAAAATTACTTTATATTGTTTCCTTGTCTTTTGTCTTTTGCGAACACTCTTCCAATCGTCAGAAGTGTATTTAAATCGATCGGGCGTTTTTACTGTGTTTTCACGAAAATAATATCCTTTATTTTTTGGCTGCCTTGCTTGAAAAGTCGTGACTGACGAACTTCCTTCACTTTTATACGTCAGAGCTGAGTCGCATACACTAGCCTAAAATTTATATGATTTTTCAAAATGATTTTATCACTGTTTATGTCACAACTAACACTATTTACCCTCTGAGACGACGCCCGCGACGAACCAGACATTTTTTAAAGAGTTTCAGAAATGATTTTACAAAATAAAATGCGTACGAATTCGGCAAATAAACGGCATTAGGCAATTTTTGGATACAAATGACATTTGCACACTCAATTGTTCTTTTTCACTTTTGCTTGTTTTTTGTTTCATTTTTTATATCAACAATTAAGTTGGAGATGATTTTTGTTTTCCAACCCTAGCCAGCTGGGATCAACGAGATTTCGACGCCAAAACGTCTCCAAAAGGCGATGTTTAGGCGACGTTTGAGTCACTGCGTAAAATCATCAGAAAATTAATTTCAGAGCGTTTTTCGAACGAAATGAATTGAATTTTAATTCAGTACTGTCTTAATATGCTAATATAAAATCTTTGTTAATTCTGTTTTTTATCGTTTATTAATAAATTTACAACATTTGGAAATTCTGAGTTTCTCCGAAATTTTTGAAACTCAACGTTTTTTCGGATTTCAAAATTATCGGGTTTGCTGAAAAATTAAAAACATTTCGGAGTTTTTTCGAAAATTTTGATAATTGTTAGATTTTAGAAACATTCGTAAATTTTAAGTTTTTTTTAATGAGAAAGTTCTAAGTTTTTCGGAAATTCGAAAATTTGTAGTTCTAGAACTGATTTGTGAATTTTGAGGTTTTTCTGAAAATTTGAATAGTTTTGGTTTTTCAAAAATTTTGACATTTAGAGTTTTATGAAAATTTTTTAAATTGTTAGATTTTGGGAACTATCGAAAATTTCGATTTCTTTTCATTACGGAAATTTGATGTTTTCTACAAAAATCGAAAATTTTTGAGTTTTTTAAAAAGTTTAAGAATTCGAGTTCCTTAAAAAATGTAAGTTTTTTGTAAAGTTTTAAAATCTTCAAGTTTTTCGAAAATTTATGATATTTTGTGTCCTTTTAGAAGTATTCTTAGATTCTGGAGTATTCTCATACGTTTTTTCAAACAACCATTCATTTTTAAACTTGAATGAAATTTTTATTTAAATCTCAAAAAAGTTTTTATTACATGTTTATCTTATAGGCACATAGAATTTCGAATGAAAGAATAAATTGTACTGAATGAAACGAATCGTAAATATCGTCATACTTTTTACATTTTTAGACTGAATATGATATTAATATACTGTTCGAATTTTTCGCTCAAAATCAATTTTTTCCATTGTAGAAAATCCTCAGGCGAAAAAAAATTCGTTTTTGACCCATTTTTTCTAAGACTAATCATAATTATCCATCAATATGTTAAGTTCAGTTATCGGAAATCGAAAATCACCCACGTCAGACACTCGTGACATATTTCCAATTTTTTATTTTTCTGTTTCAGGCGCATTCCTGAGCCTATTTGATGCACGGAATTTCGTAACTCTTGATTCATTTTTTTGTCCATTGCTAAATTTTGCATTTTATTTAATATAATAATAATATCATCATTATAATATAATATAATATAATATTCATCAAGTCAATATTTTTCCTATAATAATATAATAGTAATAACAATTATATTTTATTGAGGTTTTATATGATCGGAAGTGTAATTTTTCATACAGTAAATGATTACACCGATGTAATTTTGAGATTTTTGCAATTTTTCCACCCATTTTTGACAACTCGAGTTTTTTTGCGAGAAAAAACTTGAATTATTGTAAAAAATGGGTGGGAAAATCGAAAAAAACTTGAAGTTAGATCGGTGTAATCATTAGCTGTAAGAAAAATAAAAATTAATTCTAATTGCTATTAGTTAATGAACGTAAAACTGGAATATTGATTCTGCGTACACGATTTTAATGGGAATAAGGATTGTTGCGTTGTCAAAAAAAGCTGTAATACCTGGAAAAATGAGAAGAAGATTGAGGAATACTGTAACCGTTCAAAATTCGTGAAAATTTCTCGAAAAACGACTTTATTATTATTATTTTATTTCTACCTTCAACACAATTATTTTGTCACATTATGGTCGATCATCTTCCCAATAATGTAGTTAAATGAAGAAAAAAGAAAAGAATATCTCATATATTAACACATTTTAATAATGGTAATTATTCTAATAATCCAAATTGAATCATTATTATAATCAAATTTCAATCATTGTGATTTTTTATATATTTTAATAATGATAATAACAATAGTATGGAAATATATTTTATTGCAACATTAGATAATTTATTACATTTCACTATAAATTGACAACTATCAGATTCGAACTTTGAGCGATTTCGTCGGTGGAACCACAGGAATCCAACATTGTTTCATTAGATTTTTCCATAAACGTCGTATGTTGCTTTTCATCGAATTTTAAGGCTTCGTCCAATTTGTAGTGGTATCTCGAGTTGAAAAACCGACGGATAAAAGGCACTTTAAGCATGTAAAAAAACAGGAACCTGAAAAAAAAAACGTAATTTACTTTCTTTTTTAAGTTATTTTGAGTATTTATATCATACAGTCTCGTTTTGAAATGTGATTATACAATAATTGACAAATTTTTGGGTATTCGCGATTCGTGAATGATATAGTATATTTTTTCTTGCATCAGGAAAGGTGAAATTGTTTGTCTCAGACATTTAAAAATCACTGGCCAATTTTCCAATCGTTATATCGTCAAAATACACACTGATGGTAACGTAATGGTACAATGATTATACAAACATTAGCTAATTTAATAATTCCAAAAACATACGTAAATGCGACCTTGAAAAATTTCTCTAGTATCTCTGATTTTTATGGATTGTATTATTGGCCCAGCATTTTACGATCATTTATGAATGATTTATTCATGTTTGTGCAATGTTGTGGTGGCATTTTCTTTTTTAAACGAAATTTGAGAATTTTGAAGTTTTATGAACTTACGAAGTTCTGAAGTGTTTGAAATTCGGACATTTTGCGAAATACTTCGAGTTCTGGAGATTTTGGAATTTTTGGAATTTCGAAGTTTTTTATGGCGTACATTTTTGAAATTTAGAATTTTTAAAGTACTGCAATTTAGAAGTTTTGACAAATTATAAAGTTTCAGACGTTTCGGAAATTGTTATGTTTTTGAGAACTTCAAAGTTTCATGACTTAAAAACTTTGTTCGAATTTTTCTTTTCTCAAAATTCTGAATTTCGGAGAAACTGAGAAATTTGTGCACAGATTTGAAATCTCTTGAAAAATTCAGACAAGTTACAAGTTTTTTTTTTTCGCAATTTTCGCAAGAGCCTGAAAATTAAAAAACCTTTATAAAAAAATTGTTCGAATTCTTTGTTTCTAAAAATTCCGAATTTCAGAGGAACTGAGAAATTTTTCGGAAATTGTCAAGTTTTTGAGAATTTCGAAGTTTTATGACTTGGGAGCGTAAAAAATTTTGGATTCTTCGAAGTTTTGGATGAAGATAGGTAAATCCATTCACAAAAAATATATGTTGCTGCAAAATAGTGCTAAGATACGCGGAGTGAAATACCGCGTCATCTATAAACAAATTTCACTCACTGCGTAAATTTGTATCTCAACCAATCCCCGAAAGTCAGAGAATTTCGCAGTCGAGGCATGTGCAAATTCAACATTTCCGTCAGGTACAAAAAAGATGTTTCAAACTTCGATGCAGGAAAATAATACTGCAGCCCAGCGACCACACATCTCAGCATGTGTTCCCATTCTGGAGTGATTTTTCGAAAATTAGGCTTCACGCTAACTTCCAAAAATTCTTTCGAGCGTTGTCTGATTTCCTTCAAAGATCCTTGGCAAAAGTTGAACCTGAAAGATTGATACGCTTTTATATATAAGAGCAGGCTTTTTTCAGCTTCCGAAAGCTTCGAAAAACTGGCTAATATTTCTCCACTGTTCCAGCCATGATAACTTTGATTCTTAGAGGAATTTTCAAAAGTTTAGATTTTGTCATACCTTATAGGATTTCATTTATTTATGAGATCGACTTTATTTGAAATTTTGTAAGTTTCGGGATTCTTATGAGGTTGACTTTATAAAAACCTTGTACAAATCGGGAATTTTACAAGATTTGCATTTAAGGTGGACCTTTCAAAAAAATGAAAACTCGTAAACATTTCGAAGGTTTTATAAGTTTTTTGTAATCTTTAAAATTATTGAAGTTATTAAAAATAATATATAATGCTGCTAGGCAAAATAGCGACCGATTTTTTAATTTAGGTTGAATAAGTATTACACGAATTCAAAATCCCGCCTTTTCAACGTGTAACATACAGCTATTTTCCTGGAATTCGTAAAAATACGTTTTTTTTTTTTTTTTGCCAATGCTTCGCATGTACGAAAAAATTGGTCTATTATCTCACGAGTGGAAAAATCGGTCACTTTTCACACGCAAAACAGTGAAAAAACTGGCATTTTTTCGAAAATTATAGAAAAACATAACCAACACACGAATTCAAAATCACGCCTTTTCAACGTGTAGCATACAACTATTTTTCTACAATTCGAGAAAAAAGGTCAGTTTTTTCCAGTCCCTCTCGAATCCTACTGTTCATTTTCTAATTTTTTAAATTTTCGAACTTTTTGAGTATTCCAAAAGTTTGGAAACTTCGAAAATTGTCAAAATATCAAAGAAGTTCGGAATTCATGCAATTTTTATAACTTTCGAATATTGCAAAATCCCAAAATTTTAAAGAATTTCCGAAACTCTCAAAAATTCCAAAACTCTTGAAATTTCCAAGAGTTTCTTCAAAAAATTACTACAGTTCTTGAAATCCACGAAATTCGCGTAATTTTCGGAATGATCGGAATGGATAATGAAATTTCCAAAAATTTCTTGAAGTTTCCAAAGATTGTGAAACTTTTCTAAGTTCTAAAAAATTTCAAACGTTTCAACACCTTGAAATTTCCGAAATTTCGAAATTTTTCGAAATTCACGAAATTTGTAATAATTCCCAAATTTTTCTGAATCCCCGAATTTTCAAAAATTTCCGAAACTATCTAAAGTTCTAAAATTCTCAGAATTTATAGCAAATTCCATTTCTTAAAAAATTTCAAACAATTCTTAGAATCACTCAAGTTCTCAAAATTTATAAATTATCAGGACAAATGAAACTCCCGAATTTCTTTGAATTTCTGAAACTTTCCAACATTTTTAAAATTTCCACAAATTCTTGAAATTGTTGAATTTTCGAAATATTCCAAACTTTTCAACAATTTGTACATTTCTAAAATTGGTTAAATTTTTATAATTTTTGAGATTCATGAAATTTTTATAATTTTCTAATTTTTCAGACTACCAAAATTTTTTAAATTTCCGAAAATCTTAAAAATTCTGTAATTTTAAAAATTAATAACAAAATCCATTTCTTCAACAATTTCGAACAATTCTCAAAATCCCTGAACTTTTCCAAATTTTTTAAATTACCAGAAGAAATAAAATCTCCGAAATTCTCA
>JAPYZK010004425.1:0-10457 GCA_030522785.1 Platygaster equestris
TGATTCATATATAAAGTTAGATAAACCTAGAAAAATTCATACACAAAGCACTTAAAAGTATGAATCCGCCCCTGGATGAATACTATCGATTTTTCCAAACTTTGGAGTTCAGAAAGAAAAAGTTTTTCCGATTGAAGTCACTAAATGCCAAAAATTTTGTTTCGAGTAATTTTCGCACAGTGCACTCCAGATACAAGTCTAAGTGTTTCAGCACAGTAAAATTCCTATATAAGTCCTCATAATACAGTGAACTCTAAATATTAATTCCTTCAAAACAATTAACTTTAGATATGAGACCTTGCTAGGAAGAATCTGTTAAATAACAGTGATGGGAAACTACGCAATTGTTTTTTCTCTCTCACCAGGGCAGTTGTTTGATGAGAGAGAGGGAGCAATAATATCGATTTTTCCAGGCTTCAAATTCGAAAAAAGTCCAGTCCTTCCAATCGGAATCAATGGAATTCAGTAAAAAAAAAACTGTCGTTTTCAGTCATTCGAGTACAGTAAACGCAGTAAACTCCATGTAGGAGTCTTGGTGTTCAAAGTACAGTTTACTACTTGTATAAGTCCTCATAATACAGTAAACTCTCGATATAAGTTCTTCGAATTCGATAAAATTTGAATGTGAGACTCTGCTAAAAGTAATCTGTTAAATAAAAAGGATGAAGAATTACGCAACTGTCCTTTTCTCTTTCATAAGAGTTTAGTTTGGTAAAAGAGGGAGAGAGAGAGAAATAGAGTTATAGTATCGCCCACCCTTGTTTTTCAATGGTTTTCAATGGTATTCAACAGATTCTCTCTAGCAGTGACCTTATCATACAGTCGACTCTCGATTCGAGTCATCAAAATACAGTGAACTTTTAAATTAAGTCATTCTAATCTAGTTGACTCTTCTCAACAAAAGTCATTCAAATGCAATTTCATTCAAATGCAATTGGCTCTCAATGGAAGTCCTTCATACGCAGTTACTTTCAATTTCTGTTGTCCAAATACAGTGAAATCTCGATGTGTGTCATTTAAATGAATCATAATGACCCTATATCATCTTTGATTTTCGTTTTTGCGTTTCTTGAAAAAATGCGATAAAAGTCTAGAGGCAGTCGGTCAAACCGATTGAGTTCTTTCGTGTGGCTCTTTGTCAAACGTCTTCGTTATTTTCCGATCATTGACCGTCGATGGCTGACAAGCTGTATCGAACCAGCGATGGGTCCTGGCGGAAAAACTTGGCGGACGGGAGCGTGCCGTAAAAAGTCACCTCGAACTGGAGTTATCGCGAGTGACCCTCGCGGGTGGACCGGTTCCAGAGCGATTTCGATTTCACATGTACGGTCATTTCGTTGCGTGAAGAATAGCTGATAGAAATGTGTTCCTTGCTGCTAACTGACATGTGCTGATTAGAATAACAATGCTGAAAAAGTGATGATCAATTATTCAGTAAACTCGTGAATCACTTGATTATCATTAAAATGAGTTGAACGCATTTTTTTCCAAGTGAACATTTTTGAGAAAAAAAAAAGAAATTAGCGATACTATTGCTTTATCTCTCTTATCAAACGATTTCTCTTGTAAGAGAGAAAAGGACAGTTGCGTATTCTCCCATCTATATCCCAGTATCTTGTAGATCATCGATTATATTTCCTATAGAGAAAACAATACTAATATATTCGTACATTGTTATCACTGAACAAGAAACTGTAGTTAGAATCTAATTCATCTTCTCTTGCAACTAATTTCTTATCACAGGCGTTAGTTCCATGTCAGTCAAACCGATCGGAAAAAAATAAATATTGAAAGAATGAATATATTTATTTTACGTACAGTCGAACCACTGGATTGATGCGTCATGTCTTCATTAAAAAAACAGTTCATCACAGTTTCGTCGTGAAGATATGGATTTAATGACTATTGAAAAATTCAAAAGAGCTTCCTCATTTCTGCCTTATTATTGCGTGTACGGTCGCGCGTAAGTTTAGTCTCCGTGCGCTCCACATCAAAACTTAAGTTTCGTCTTTTTTCCTGTTCACTTGATTCGATAATAGCAACTTAAATAACAAATAATTTCTGAACAGCACAGAGGTAAGTGTTTTTGAATTCTGATACCCGACTCAACACGTGACTTATTAGAAACCTACAATTGAAATATACGTAAAGTAAGATTCTGTAATATTTTTAGTATGCTATATCTCCAATAGATATAGTATCCAATAGCTATTGGAAATTAGAATATCTTATTGTTGATTGTTACATTCATCGGAGTCTTTCGGATTTAAGGGGCCCCTATTACAAGAATACGGAATTTATATGGTAAAATATTTGTACGAAAATATTTATATTTATTAGTGTCCTTTTTCGGAAAAAAAAATTTCTGTACGAAAAAACTTTTGCAGGAAGAAACTTTTTCTGTAGCAAAAATTTTTTGGGAAAAAAATATCTATGTCCCATGGGCCCTTCGCAGCCGGGGGCCCCGGGGCACCGCCCCGCTTGCCTCGGCGTCGCTACGGCCCTGGTAATATCCGTAAGAGTACCTTGTATGAAATGTTAATTTGACAGAAAATTTAAAGAAACTTGTTACACAATTTTATAAAGATAAGAGATCTAGGCATGAAACCCGCAGAAATCTTATAGGGCCCCGTATGAATTACTTCGAAGCCACATAGAAAATCCGTTACGCGATATTAGTATTCGATCCTATGCTAAATCTGTGTCATCAAATGTGAGTCGCATAGAGCCCTATATGAATATAAAAAGGTAACCAGATATCATGTTAGACCATAGAGAAAATTGTGTCAACGATTTGAAAGTGTAATAGCGGAATTTTTTCGAATTGTTAAAACCTAAAAAAATGAACCAGAAATATGATAGATTCATTCTGAACACGAATTTTTTTCTCACGGGCGTGGACATACTCAATCTCTATCAGTCAAACCGATCAGAAAACAATAAATATTAGAAGAACTGATGTATTTATTCTATGTAGAATCGAATTATTTAGTTGACAAATCATGTAAGTGACCGGGTATCAGTTTTTTCCGTCAAAATTTCGTGTTGGAGTTATGAACTCAACGACCATCAGAAAATAAAATGGACCATTGTTATCTCTGCCTCTATCCATCGCGTACGGTCATACATGAGTTGGTTTTCCTTTCGCACCACAGTTCCGACCTGTTTCATGCTCTGTCAATTTGATTATGAAAATATGAATCATCAATATGTATGTTATGTAAGAATATAACGATTTTCTGGATTTTTATATCAAACTAAAGAAAACTACTGGGTGTGTGCTTCCTTTAACAGGTTGAAAAATCCATAAAATGCGTTGAATCCCGACGCTGTACGCATTTTTTACTTTGTATGTATCCACCGTCTCCTCGCATCATATCGTAAGATGTTGTCTTCGGAACGCAACATTTCTCGAAAACGGCTGTTGCTCATACTGAAATATAGAAATTTATCAATGCAAAAAATGAAGGAAACTTCATGATGAATGAAATGGAAGATTGAATCCAAGGGTCAACTCTCGAAATTGAAGAAAAATTCCCGTAAGACAAGCACTGCACTAAAATACCATCTCCCGTATAAATTCAATCAATCCGCAATCGATAGTGAGAATAAGGTTTTTTTTCCTAGGTATCAGACTTCAGAATGTTCTTTATTATGGGACACGAGTATTTTTAGAAAGGTCAAGTGGATTGTATTAAATTTTGATTCTGTTGAAATAAACTGTGATCCGCAAAAGAGAACTACAAAGTGTAGGAATCCAAACGACTGAATGTGACTGGTCGACTTTTGCAAAACTTATGAGAGTCATGGGATTATTTCAGGTTTATAGGGCTTTTGATCGGGTATTTGGTAGTGTATACAATATTAACATTCTGCGAGTCCGGGGAATATGAATTGAATTTGTTAACATTTGAATATATTTTAAGTTTTCGTACACAACAATTCAATTTTTATATTGCATTGCAGGCACGTTCACAATACTTGTGTCGACCTGCAAGGTGTAATAATGTTCATTGTTCTGGTACTCATGTGTAAAGACGCGAGGAAGTTCCTTATGGAGAACATAAAACGTAATATGAGTTTGAGCAAAATTAGGGCCCGAAGTCGACAATAAATGAAGGCACTGTTAATGTCGGTTATTTTTTAGTAAGTTATAGTGTATGAAAGTATTATGAATATGATTTTTAATATGATTATAAAAACGGTTTTTGCCATCATGTATTTCTGTGATGTTTGTAAGTTTTGTAGATATGGTTGATACCTGCAATAAAAAAAAATTCACCTTTTTAAACATGTATAATTATATATGATACAATTATCAAGGTTTGATGAATTATATCTGACTGAAGTTTGACTAGAATTAAACTATTTCCAAGTTCTCTAAAGTGAAATTTTCTTTTTTCAAATGTTGCACATTCAATCAATTTGCTTCCATCAGTAGTTCATATTTTAATAGGTACGGCAGGCTTTTGCAATTAGCGAGTTTTCGTGTCAAACATTGCGAAGTATTCGAAAACAAAACGGATGCAATATTAATTGAATCTTGTCGATAATTCCGATTTATACGAATTATTACAATAATCATTATTATAATACTCGAGTCATTGTGTTTTTAATATTATCGATTAATAATTCGATTTCGACGTGAAACACCCTAATTTCCGTGATTTGTTCTCTCTGATAAAAACATTAAACTTAAAATATGACTGATCCCTTCTGAGCACGAACTCAAACTCAAGTTCCATATCAGTCAAAACCATCAAAAGATGGTTAATATCGAAGAAACTAGTGTATTTATTCTTTGAAGAATCAAATCATTTGATTGACGAATCATGTAATCAATCGAAAAATTATTTTACGTTGACATTCCGTTATCAAGACGTTGACTTAAAGAATATTGAGGAATCGGAATGAACGTAGTTACTCCTGCCATTATTCATTGTGTACGGTTACACAAAAGTTTTTTCTCTGTGTGCTCCATATCAAAACTCACGTTACGTCCGATTCCCTGTTTACTTGATTTGTCCATGGAAATATGAATAACAAATACGTATAGAACATCGAAAAGGTGGGTGTTTCATAAGTTTCTCATACGAAACAAATTATTACTTGTGAGTGAATCTGCCATTTTCGTTGACAATCTGGAATCAATTTTTAAAAAACATGGACAAATAGAGTGACTCCCCTTACGGAAATTCCCTTTAACTTGAAGGTTAACCATCATATAGAAGATTATTTCGACCACTCAAGTTAAGGGTCAATCCTGAAAGTTAAGGGTTAACCCTGGATATAGAGAGTTAACCCTCAAAGTTGAGGGTCAACCCTCAAGTCGAGTTGTCGTAGTAATTCTCAGGTTGAGGGGAATTTCCGTGAGCGTCACACAGTGTTATTAACGTCCGTGTATAACGACAGTTTAGTAAAAATACAAGGTATCCCATATTCCTCATCAGGCTCAATGACCATAAAAAGGCGTAAAATCGTGGCGGTGTACGCATTGTTAAATTCGTACATATCTTCTGTGTTCTCAATTCATGTTTTGGGATGTTGTCCTCCGAACGCAACATTCATCGAGAACGGATATTGCTCGGATGGGAGTATCGATATTTTTCAATGCGAGGCTCGGAGGAAACTTCATAAGAAACATAATGAAACGCTCATATTTTTGGGCCCTTATGATGGAGCATACGGTGAAAGAGATGATATTGTTCAGTGGTACGGTTCAGTACAATTTGACGGGTAAGTGACTACACCGACTATTCATCATTTATTTTAGAACGTAATCCGATTAATCATTAATTGTCTTACACGCAGATGGAAATGCCTAGACTATCCACCAATCGAATATGCGACGGAACTCAGTTGTGTACGACTCACTCAAGTCGTGAGCCCTATGTGGCTGGACTTACTGCCTCCATACTTGGGTCTCCTCTCAGTTGCTTCATTGCTCTCCACTGTCATCATTTACTGTTCTCTCCCTGGAAAAATGACCAACTACAGACGAGCAATAACTTTCATGATGACTGCGATGATGGCAGTGTATCTCCTGTCGATGGCTCTTATGTGCAAGGCCCTGCGGCTTCTTTTAAGTCGTCCTGCTGTCGCCTGGATATGTAATGAAAATATGCTTCAAGACATTCCTCCCCAGTTTTCAGAATGTTTCACTGTGTTAAGTGAAATGAGTATGGATGTATCGATATAGACATGTACAATCAAGGTTTGTTTCAGGGTATGTCAAGGAATTCAGTTGGAACGCCATGTATACTTGGTATCACATAATCGCATTCGATATTTTTTGTGCAGTTTGGTGAGTTCATGTTGCAATGTTCAACTTTTTTCTATTAAGAATCATATTGTTACTAACTATTTTCTGTCATCTCGGCTGTTTTACTATATACGATGATATGATTTCTTCTTCAACACTTCATAGGTTCACCGTGTCCCCTGTAGAGAAAGAAACACTTTCCACTGTGTATTATGTATTTGGAAGCATGTGCCCGCTTATAAACACAATCGCAGTGATCGTAGGTTGCTACTTTGAGGGTTCACTCTTGGTGCCCTGGGAGGACTGGTATCATTTGGGTTAGTAATTTTTTCTCAACAGACACATTGTTTCACGTCGCATTCAGAGTGCTTGTCGATGACTCTTTCTATCGACGTCCCCTTTTCTTGGAATTCTATGATAATGATAATACATTTCCACGGGTGAATGGTTTATGTCCACACTTTAGTTATGACGACATGCTGACGAAAATGATTTTCAACTTATATCATGAAACCTTAAATCGCATAATCCCTCATCATGCTAATAACTTTTTTTTTACTAGATCATCGACTCAGGGGCGTTTTCTTTGAAGGATCAAAAGTATTTTTATCAGTTTTCAATGGATTGTATTTTGTCCTGATTCTTTTAAAATTGACTGTTATCCGTAAAAGAGAACTTGACAATGTCGGAATCAAAATGGCCAAGTATGACTACTCGACGTTTGCGAAATTGACGATAGTCCTAGGACTATTTTGGATTTTCAAGCCTTTTGATTGGCTATTTGATCTTTCTTTTAATGATAACTTCGTGTAAGTTGAAGAAGTATCGATTTCGACTGTCTATTACGTAATTGTTCGTAATAGGTTCGTCAATTATATATGTTCCATTGCAGGTACGTGCACAATATATATGTTCGCCTTCAGGGTGTTTTCCTGTTTGTTATATTGGTACCCATGTGCAAAGACGTGAGAAAATTCGTTATGGAGAACATTGAACGTAGTATGAGTATTTGCAGAATTGGTCCAAGAAGTCAACAGTGAAGAAACCGTCTACTAATGCAGGTTTTTTTTTTTAAACCTCAAAGAGTATAACAAGATCGAAATTATTCTTTTCAATGTAATTACACGAACTATTGCTGCGATTATGTATTACTATGATTTTTGTAATTCGTGTGAATATGCTCAATATCTGCGATCACAAATACTTACATATTATGTCGTTAAAATCATATGATACAGTGACGGAGATTAAATACATGATATCAGGCTAAATTTTGGCTGGGATAAGAATATTTAGATATAAAATCCATTCCTTATGTTTCCTCTACTACAAAAAAAAATTTATTTCAAGAAAAAAGATTGCCACACGAAAATTCCCTTTAACTTGAGGGTTATTTTGTCTAATCAACTTGAAGGTTCATTCTCAACTTTCAGGGTTAACCCTGAAGTGGAGAGTTAACCCTCAACTTGGAGAGAATTTCTCTAAGGGAAGATCCCACATTCTCATGAGACTTTTTTATGGTTACCTCAAGAAAAAAATGCAAATTGCCTAATGCTCTGTACGTTTATTGAAACAGTTGAACAAAAATTCTAGAATATTCGTATAAATCTTATGGTGCCCCATATAAATCATATCGTATAATCTCAAGAAATGCATTTTTCCTCAAATCAAATTCAGAAATGAAAACGATTTCCTGTCCGACCCTTATTTCTGAACACTCCAAACTTGGACCTCCGATTCGTTGCGCTCCTCTCGAGCCTCATCTTCGCTCGATCCCTGAAAATTATAAAGGCTGGGTCAAGAAATTTGTAGGAATCGAGGTAGAATTATCATTGAGTCGCATTGAACTCCGACAGTGACGAATGAGGGCTCGAGATCTCAGGTCTAGTTTTACGAGTCCGCGTTAGGTTTCACGAGCGTTTCCTTAAGTTTCGATTCCTGACCACAAGACTACAGCAGTTTCAAAAATAGAGGTCAGACAGTATAATATTCTTCAGTCATTTTGGGTCAAGTCAAATCAAGTCTCACGAGGTTTTAAAAAAATGTTATACATACTCGAATAACATCAAATTGTCGGGAATGACCCTTCAGTATCCCTTACGGAAATTCCCCTTAACATAGGAGTTAACTCTCCACTTAAGGGTTAACCTTTAATTTTTAGGATCATTTAAACTACTCAACTAGGATGTTAACCCTGAATGTTGAGGGTTGACCCTCAAGTTCAGTGGTCGAAATCACCCTGAAATTGAGGAGAATCCGATCAGAAGAAAGAAAAAATCAAAACTCCTTTGATTTCACATTTTTTGTACTGTTTCAATTGTATACAATAATTACGAACAAAAGAATAGTAGAGATAGGATTCATAACTTCCATACAAAAATGTACGAATTACGAAGGTAATATTCAAGGTATACATCACAATAACAAAGTATATTTAGCTACAAAATATAATTATCATATTTACGTTATTATAATTGAAGAATAAGTGAAAAATAAAGAACCGGAGTTTAAACACTGTTGAATTCAACAATAGCTGATGATGATTCGAGAATGAATGACATTGAAAAATGTACACTTATCTTCATTTTTAAGTGAAGTGAATCTACATTTTCTAGAATTTGATGCTGTTGAAATTTATTTTTTACTCTCACTATCTCAATTATCGCTGTTCGTTTCGTCGCTCATAGTGGGTGGGGACGTAGAAGTCTTGTGTTATTGGGCCTATATAAACGGTCGTACAAGGTATACTTTCCATTGTTTGACAGTTTCGATCCTGATAGAATATTTCGAATTTCGACAGTGAGTACAACTCCCAAATTTTTTTTTTACCCACACGTAGAATGTAGAGAACGTTGTTATAGCTGGTATGACTTCCAAGAATTTCTTAATTTTCGTACATCCTGTAAACCACTTCAATTTCGCTGCATTCGGAATACGCAACGTCAATCTATTTTTCATTAATTTTTCTATTATTGAATGGATAGACGCATTTTTGGTATATTACCCAATTTAGCCGAATTGAGGTAGAAAATAAATTGCTCATACATTTTCACAAGTTTGTAATGTCCAGAACGCGAAATTATGTCGCTGAAAAAAACGCCTTATGTTTTCATAAAATTCTTAATTACACGAATAATCAAGCGGGAAAGGACAAAGAATGGTCGATTTTGTACTAGGATCAAGGTTTCATGTTCTTCGGTCTCAAGTTTTCGTATAAATATTTAGAATTTAATTGGCATCGTGTTAAAATCGTTCCGATATCAACGCGATTCCAGCGGGAATGCAAGGGAGGGCCTTCTTGACCGTCTCTAAACTCTCCAGAGTCCCGTCACTTTCGATTTCTTTCATATATTATATCAAACGACATTGAATTTCAACTCGACAGGAGCGGCAACCGAAGAATATTTACAGAACCGAAAAGAGCATGCGAGAACTGTTCAAAATGTTTCCGGTCCCGGTTCCAGTTCCGGTTCTGTAAAAATTTTCAATAACGGTTTCGTTACAGTTCCGGTTCTATGTGAATAATATCGGTTACGGTTTCGGTTTAGGTTTCGGTTCCAGTTTTGGCAGTCTCTGGTTATGAGTATTTTTTGTGGGCTCCGGAAAATAATTATAAATGGTCAAAAATTTCCCAGCTTCTTGAATTAGAAAAAAAATTTGCGATAACGGTGGTATTCAATCAAAAACTAAAATTTCGCGACATTTCCAGATATGTAGCATCGAAGCAATATGAAGACGCAACTATTAGTCGCTTTCGTATGTTCAGCGGCATGATTGGTCGAAGATGGTTTGATAAAGCCCACGGAAGCCATCATCCCCCCTCCCCCTATTCATGTATAAAAAATCATTTTCCGATAAGTATAATCATAGTGACGATTTCAGTTTCACGGACGCATTTTATTTTTTCACGGACGGTGTAATTTTCCGTACAATTAAGAACCTCGACATTTTGTTCGCAGTCCATTGGATCCCGCGAGGATTACGACGAGTATGATCCCGCACACCCGTGGCGAAATATATTCCAAGAGTTGGTACCGCCAGGTATTATATTCTTTACAATGGTTCTCGATCAGTCGATATTTTCAATTCTTATGAAGTATGAATTGATAACTCGGAAGAAAAGTTTGTTTTTTTAATATGAAATTTACTTCAAAGATGTTCATGATACAGTGAATGGTCAGCTTGTTACAGTAAT